>CAKNYM010049590.1:0-19251 GCA_932195095.1 Andricus curvator
CCCTTCGAGTTCACGGTCTTGGTGCGTCGCATGGAGACGTTCACTTAATGTTACGTCCCAATTTTGCGGAAGTAGAAACCCTTCCGTTGGCTCCAACGATCATTGTACGATGAAAGTTCCAGGGGTTCGTTGCTGACTTCGAATGGCTTGAAAGCCAAAACCGCGAACTCTTAGATGAATGTAGGAATTTCCAATAATGTTTAACACAATTTATTGTCGATTCACAAATTATATATATATTTTGTAACTTCACTACACAGTTTGTTATTAGATTAGTTCACAAATCAATTACAGCGACGAAATTATAGTCTTCAATGTTAAACGCGCGCGTTCAAGCCAGATTTAAATTATGGTTTAATTTAATAATTTAAACTCAATCGAATTTAATTGGATTCTACGTCCGATTCTGAATTTGACTCTAACTGCGATCGCGGCAGAGTGTATTGGACGAATCCGTTCGGATTATAAACGATTATTACAATATAATGTAATTCTTCGTAAACTCGGCAAATTTGGAAAGATTGAAAACTAGAATCTGAGAAGATCTCCAAAAGATCAAACAGAATGCTATCCGGAGCTGACATTTAAAAGAATGTAATCAAATCGCGAAGTTCAATAATTGAATATTTCGAGAGCAGAAGACTTTTTTCTGGCGTTTTGAACGCGCGCTCCTATATTTATAAACTTGAAACGGATGACGTAGAAGGGTTCGCGCGCATCATGTCGTCACTATTAACCAATAACAAAATTCATTTCGTTTTGATGTCGACATTATCCACCAATCAGCCCGTGGATGATTTCACCCTTGACGTCACAAAATAGGGCGGAGATCAGTCCACGCTGATTCAGGGATCACATCCTGTGATTCAACCCTTCTTCCTTGTTATCTCGGATTTTTGGCGCCTGTTTGTCGCAGCTTAGTCTTTAGCGGAAACTCTTAATTACTATGACTAATATCTACTGTACATTTACCTATTAGATAGAGAGAGAAAGAGAATGCTTTTCATCATTGTACCATTTCTTAGAAATTATGACTAATTGGTTTCCCCAATCCATTCCTAAATTACAATTTTCTAGATCCAATGATATAAATTAATAAGTTCCATTATACTATGATATTATAAAGAATTTTAATCAATCTCAATATTCATTGAGAGACCATCTATTCTACATGAGTCGTTCCTTCCTATCTTTATTCAAATTTAGTTTCATTCCCGCTCTTAAAGATGGCGTCGTTTGACTTGCGAAAAATCACACGACGTTACAACGACGTTACACCTTTCCCCCTATTTTAAAAAGTTGTTCCTTCAACAACTTTTTATTAAAATTATTATATTCATTTTTGTTTTTCTTGAAATGTTTATAAACTAAAATTCCCAGTATATATATATTTATGTTATTGTATAAGCATATGGCAATGATAAGTTTCCGGACGGTAAGGTAATATAGGACAATTTTCCGAGGCCGGACGGAGGGTTTGAGGGTATCCCCTCCTAACTCAATTATCAAGAGCATCGGGTGCATCGGCACAGTTCTACGCGATTCTTGCGTTTCAACCTCCCGTCTTACATAGTACATTTATATGTTATGTAAGCACTCAACTGGACCATTAAGTGCTTGATTTATGGGTTATTTGAGAATCCCCTCCGTTAATCGTGACTGGCCTCCTAAATTCTGATTCTCAGAATTACTATATCTATTTAAAAAAAAAGGAAGGAAAATGACCGAACTGGAACACATAGCAAAAGTAATTACGAACTAAATTAATAAAATTATTTCAATGAAAATAGTATTAAGCTACCATATTATTTTCTATTTATAAAAAAAAATGAAGGGTCAAGAAATAATATAACCTAAAAATCGCTATAATCGGTTTGTATTCTATCAACCCCCGCCCATAATTGTTTACATTTTAATACGGTTTATAATTTTGTAAGGTTGGACTTCATTATATCTCGTAAAAGGAAAATACTGCTGACATTAAAAGGAAAAGAACTATTAGATATTTATTTTTAAGAAAGGAAGAAAATATATTCGGTGGATGATGAAACACCTGTTCAAACTTATCGATGTTGGCATAGGAGGTCGCCCTTGGAAGCGGCACCCATACATTTCGCCCTTCCTCCACAACGTTCTTAACCATGAAGAACTCAGGTAGCGATGAATCGTCGTTGATGCCGCATTCCCTCCATTCAACGTTAAGGCTCCCAGGTGCATACTCCTGCTCAGTTAGCCAGTAGGCTCCCCCCCAGGGCTCGAGGGTTCCATTCTGGATTAGAGTTCCCCTATCTTTTAGAGCCACCCTGCAGGCGCGGCAGGACTCCACCTCTTCTTCATGGAAAATCAAGGACCTGCATCCTGGGCAAGGCCTCGGCCCGGCCATCGAAACTCGCAAAAGCAAATGCGCGGCAAGCTCGCGTGCCGCTGTTTGTTCTCCGCCCATTTGGCTTGATGTGCCGCCGGCAGTGCAGGCCTTGCATCTCCAAGTTCGAACCGGACCCCCAGCTTCGCCATAAAGAGTAACAAGCCCGTCCATGTGCTTCCATTCAAGCTCGGTCAGAGTTTTCCCCTTGAATATAAAAAAAAAATTCTTAGTCATTCATTTATTATCTATGCTCAGAGCAATAGGAGGGAATGACAATCACCCTGCAACAACTTCTGAACATTCTTCGAAAACAAGGCAAAGTAATAATTTAATAAATTTAATCAAAACAACAACAACAAAATTATTCACCTATGTATGAGGGAGCTACTCAATCAACTCAACTTAATCAAGATTGACTCGAAAGGAATTATTTGAATTATTTCACTAAAAAAAACGGAATAGATGTAAAACAACAAAATTATTAATTAATTTAAATTTAGTTATTAAATTCTAGCACTCTCAAATTGGAATGAATACATTAGAACAATAGATGCTCAACTGCGTCGCATTTCTTCTATGATTCATGCGGCGCACGTTGCAATTCCAAAATTTCTATTTCCTTATTTAATTTGAAGTTAATGCACTTACCGGCTCAAATTTGGGGCCTGGCTCTTCCCCTCGTAGCCGAGCCTGAATGGCTAGCACTGTCCTTTTCATAGTTTCCTTTCTGGGTTTTTTTTTTTTTTTTAAATGAATCACTGTTGTTTTTTCTAGGTCCTTCCTCTGAGGCCTCGAAAAATCATCTCAAGCTGATGACCTGAATGATTAGTCAAGTACCCTCAGCTTTGTTTTATAAATTTCCGTGTTTACATTAGGGTTATTGGGCCCTAATAATTCCAATTTCCTTTCCATATTTAATAGATTCATTCCGAAATCATTTATCGCAATGATGGTATTGAAGAAGAAATATGATTTATTCCACCATTAAGATTACATTATATGAAAACATATTACTAATTATAATTTAATAATTAAGTTAATTGAATTTAAATATTTAAAATTTCAAATCAAGGATTCAAATCTCAAATAGGACGCGGGGTCCGTTTCACCCGCGAAACTTGAATTTCCTATTTTACTTAAACGTTAATCAATGTATGAAATATACAAATTTAGTCAAATAAATTTCCTCTTTTTTTTTAAATTTAATTTTTATTATATTTTGGGTAAAACAACATTTAAACCCGATTCCTTGGTTGCATGCATAATAATTAATTCAATTGCCAAATGACAGGTACGTAAGTACGTAATATTTCCTGATTATTTCCGCATCGGGAATATTGCCCTTCGAGGCGCTCTCCCTCAGTGTTTGTGGTTCCTAATTCCGTAATATTGGTAATATTTCCCTGGTTCTTTTTCCGCGTCGAGAATATTACCCCTTGATGCAACATTCACAGTGTTTTCGCATTTCTAACCCTGTTCTCTCCACATATTGCTTATTGTAAGTTACAGTTAATTAAATTATTTCCCCTTTCAGTAACATAAATGATAACTTAAATTTACTTATTTTATTATTACTCCATTTCTCCTTCCTTTTAGGTTAACTCATTCATCACAGGAGTGAAAACTGTCACCTCAAGTGATAACCTAACCTCTACCTGTCACTTTTTCCTGTGAATCAGATAAGTATACCGTTTCCTTATTTTGTATTAATAAATAAATTCTAAAACCACTAGAACTATTTCTTTGTTCAAATTTTAATTCTTTTTCAGGTTATTTAATAAATCAAGGATTCAACAACATAAGGAAATACCAATTTGTGACTTAGGAAAATCTAAACCCTATTATGACTATAAATATCCAAATTTGAATGGAACGAGGAATAAACTATCCCTACATCAAATCAAGCTGATTAAAATCGACAATCAAGCTCAAGGTAAGACTTAACTAATCAATAATTTTAATTTATAGTGACGAGGTGAAAATCTAAACACATTTCAAACAATGTGATCTTAACATTACTTCCAAAATTTTGATCACTTTAATTGTATTAATCAACGATTTCCACAATTAATCAATCATTTATCTTAAAATCTTAATAGATTCACTAAACAAAATATTATATATACAGAAAAGAAAAATGAAATCCTATTAAATTCCTTTAACTTAATGTAGTTATAATTAAAATTACTTCACACAATTTCAAACTTTTACCAGATTCAAATTGTTCATTACTAATTAAAAATCATCAATGATTAAATTATTTTATAATAAGAAATTAATTAATTCTATATATTATTGGATTAATCTACTCGGTGGGTTTCCTATTACCACTACGTAGCGCGTCCTCAGGTTGCGGATAGAGGAACGGCCCGTAAGGCTGAACAGCCCCCAAGGTTAACTGCGAATACAAGAATAAGCAGTCGCGGACAGCCGATAGGAGCCAGTCGTGGGTGTGGTGAATCTAGCACTGGTAAAAATAGGTGCACGACAACCATGGCTTGGGGGGACCCACCCATTCGCGTTCATACACAATGGGTGGGTTCTGGCAAGCCAGGGTGCAGCGTGTACCCACCTAGAAACTATACCCGAACCAAAACTAAAAATCTTGTAAGGGAAAAATCCTGCTGCCCATTGGACACTGCAGCGATGACACTGCCCGCAAGGGATGTGTGGAATGATTCGCCTGCATAGGGCCAAAGGGGTATTGATGCCAGTAGGCGCGCTGCCTTGCAGGGGGACGTTAGGGTACGAGGATGAAACTGTAATGTGTCTGACGACAAGTTGACATGGTCCTTGTCAGAGTCGGAAAGCTCCCATACTTAGACCTAGGGAGGTATGGGGGTTATCACTCCTGGGACAGTGGACTCACCTACGATCGGAATAGGATCCTAACGTGCGGATTATCTTGAAACTACCATGGCTAACTTGCAAAAACAAAAAACTACAGTTAAAGATCTAAGGGTGGGAACTCTAAACGCGCGTAGTCTAAAAACTGGCCGATTTAGCGAACTCATTAAGATAGCAATTGAATACAAAACTGACGTAATAGCACTTCAAGAAACCTGCTGGTCGGGCGATTTCGCGTCAATTTCTAGGGATAACTATACTTTGCACTGGGGAGGAGCTAAGGGACAAAGACTGGGGACTGGTTTTCTTATTAATAAACGAATTTCGCAAGCACTTATCGACATGCAATTCATTAACGACCGGTTATCATACATTGTACTAAAGGGTAATTTCAGCAAACACGTATTAATCAATGTGCACTGCCCCACCGAGGACAAAGACGAAGACACTAAAGATCTTTTTTATGAAACAATCGAGCAGGTTTTTGACAAGTTCTCAACGTTTGACGCAAAAATAGTATTGGGGGATTTCAACGCGAAAATTGGAAAAGAACCAATGTATAGGCCTACAATAGGATCAGAAAGTTTGCATGACGTCAGTAATGATAATGGAACCAGAGTAATAAACTTTGCAGCTTCAAAGAACCTCGTTGTCAAAAGCACATATTTCAAGCATAAAAATATACATAAGGCCACCTGGACATCACCAGATGGTAATACTCACAATCAGATTGATCACGTTCTAATAGACAGAAGACGTCATACAAACATTCTCGATATAAGATCGTATAGGGGAGCGGATTTAAATTCAGACCATTTTCTCGTGATAGTAAAACTAAGATCTAGGCTAGCGTTAAGTACGAAAACAAGCCGCACAGAGCCAACAGTTCGTTTCAATATAGATAAGTTCAAAACAGCAACAGAAACATTAAATTACCAAGTTGAGATTTCTAATAGTTTCGACGGTCTCCAAGAACAGAGAGACGATAACAATAATCACGAGGAGGACCCGGAAACCCTGTGGAGCAATACGAAAAAGGCGATAAAGGCAGCCGCGAAACTTACGATAGGTTTTAAGAAAGTAACCAAAAGCAAACCATGGTTTGACGAAGAGTGCAAACTCTGGTTTGAGAAACGTCGGAAGGCCAGACTATGTAGTTTACAAAATAAGTGCGATCAAACACATAAGAAATATCTCGAGATTAGCAAAAGTACAAATAGGCTCTATAGATCCAAGAAAAGGGAGTGGGAAAAGAATAAAATACTAGCAATAGAAGCGCATAATAAACAAAATAACCCGCGTGAGATGTACAGGGGAATCAATTTTATAAAGAAAGGCTTTCAAAGTAGAACGGAAGTAATGAGGGACGAAAATGGCAATCTAGTAGCCGATGCGACAGAGAGACTGAATTTATGGAAAGATTATTTCGATAAACTATTAAATGTACGCGAAGCCCCCGTTGATGGTAATCTCGGCGAAATCCACACTGCTAATCTATTAATTAACGATCCTACTGATATAGAAATAGAAATGGCCATAAAGAAGTTGAAAAATAACAAAGCCGCGGGCATTGATGACCTACCGTCAGAACTGATAAAAAATGGAGGCCCTTGCCTCACAAGGCAGATTTGTAAATTGATACGCGCAGTTTGGAAAACAGAACGCATGCCGGAAGAATGGAATACCTCTATCATTATTCCCATCTTTAAAAAAGGCAATAAAACTAACTGTAACAACTATCGGGGAATTTCACTTGTGCCTTCGTGCTACAAGATCCTGTCTAATGTTATCCTAAGTAGACTAACTCCTTTTGCCGAGGAAATCATTGGGGATTACCAGTGTGGATTCCGCCGAAACCGATCTACAAGCGATCAAATGTTTACAATTAGACAACTGTTAGAAAAGAAATGGGAATTTAAAGAAGCAGTACATCAGCTATTTATCGATTTTAAAAAAGCTTACGACTCTATTATACGCGCGCGAATGTACTGGATCCTAGAGTTCTTGGGTGTGCCAAGAAAATTGGTTAGACTTATCGAAATTTGCTTAAGCGGCAGTAAGGGTAGAATACGCGTAAACGGTAGTTTATCTGAAGAGCTTTCGATCCGCGATGGCCTGAAACAGGGCGATGCACTTTCGTGCGTCCTTTTTAACTTAGTTTTAGAATACGTGGTTAGGCAAGTGCAGGCGAATCCGACCGGTGCTACCCTCAATGGGGTAATACAAATTCTTGGATATGCGGATGATCTCGACGTACTAGGGGATGATAAAGAAACGGTAGCTAAAAATGCAGAAATCTTGATCGCAAAAGCCAAAGAGATTGGCTTGGAAGTTAGCGAATCGAAGACAAAATATATGACCGTCGTCAGGTCCGGACAAAGTAATCAAGACGGGGATCTAATGGCCGGAAATATGAAATTCGAAAGGGTTAACGAGTTTAAATACCTCGGGTCTATTATAACTAGCGAAAATAAGATTAAAACGGAAATCAATGCGCGGCTACACGCTGGCAATGGGTGCTATTATGCAGCAAACACGCTACTAAAATCGCGATCGCTATCTAGAAACATCAAAGTAAGAATTTACAAAACGATAATAATGCCGGTCGTCATGTACGGGTGTGAAACGTGGGCGCTGACGAAAGGAGAAGAGAATAGGTTTAGAGTTTTCGAGAATAAAGTACTTAGAAAAATCTATGGTCCAAAAAGGGACGAAGAGACCGGCGAGTGGAGAAAAATGCATAATGATGAGCTGCACGCTCTCTACGGGTCAGCAAATATTAATAGAGTAATGAAAGCGCGTAAATTAAGATGGGCGGGGCATGTAGCAAGAATGGGCAATGAAAGAACAGTGGCGCAAGTTTTAAGAGGGAGACCGACTGGTAAGAGACCCCTAGGCAGACCGAGAAACAGATGGGAGAAAAATGTAAGGGATGATCTAAAAGAACTAGGACATGATTACTTAAACTGGATGGAGAATGCACAAGATAGAAATGTGTGGCGGTCTCGGGTAGATGAGGCAATGAACTTTCGAGTTCGAACTGCTAATCTATAATAATAATAATAATTATTGGATTAATAAAATAAGGAAAATAATACCAGAAGTTACGTACTTTTTTAAATTTAGCATAAAAAAAATATAAATCTTGAATTTTTAATCAAAAGAAAGCATAAGGAAAGTATATTTACATGAAATATTTACATTCAATTGTTTACTTATACGGGACAATTAACTTCAAGAAATTACTGAATTAAACTTCACCTTGTCAAATTATAGATGTTAATTATAATAAGACATCTATATTCGAATTTTTATTTTTCCAAAACGCGAATGATCCGCTCCAAATTGCTCAAAAACTCTTGCAAAATTAATCCATACACACAACAACTCGCGAAAGGCACCTTTTATCTTTCTTTTGGTGCGTGGGCCCCACGCCGCTTTACAACCCCGGCTTATGCCGTACGAACCCACAGGAAACCCACAAAAATCTGGGGGCAGGCTGCAGCCTTTCCTATTTACAATATTTCTACTTACTCACTCATACATTAATAATTTAATCCTGCAAAAATTTCCAGCAATTTAGAAATTCAAATATTTCAACCAAAATCTAATTCAAATATTTCAACAAAAATTCGACCCCAGGGCAATTACTCCATCCTCATTCCATGCAACCGCTTTATCACTATTCTATTTACACCTCCCTTTAGAATAAAGAAAATTAAAATTTTCTCTTATTTCAAAATTTCTAAACTTACTTCAAGATTACTCATCTATAGGATGAGCTGTCAATTTCAACTTATCCAAATGAACAATTTTTGATTTACTAGGACCTACTCTAATTTGAGCATTCCGAGTTCCTAATAATTTCTCAATTACAAATGGGCCATCAAAAAATGGATCAAATTTTTTATCATGTCTATTTTCTCTTTTTAAGTAGACTGGGGCTCCCACCCTAAAATTTTTTGGATTTGCTTTCAAATCATAGTACTTTTTAGACCTTTCTTTAGCATTTTGGAGGCGTTCATTAGCTTTAGATTGAATATTGTCTAGTTTTAGGAAAAGTTCGCGCAAATAATCAACATAAGTTCTTTCAGGAGGTCTCTCGTCGAAACTTGTGGGAAATACCGCCTCTCTACCGAATACCAAGGTGTATGGGGCGAATCCCGTACCTTCATTAACCGCAGTATTGTAAGAAAAAACGGCGAATCGGAGCCATTCGTCCCAATTATGAGGACCTTCAAAATGCCGCAAATACTCGATTAGAGTATGATGACTACGCTCAAGAGATCCAAGACTTTGAGGATGGTAAGCAACAGATTGAATTTTTTTAATTTTGAAAATTTTACAAAAATTTTGAATAACCCTGCTTGTTAAATTCGTTCCCTGATCTGATTGTATAATCCGAGGACAACCGTATCGCGATATAAAATTTTCGGGTATTGCTTGGGCGATGGTCGCGGAATCTGTCATTTTTAAAGGGATTGCATCCGAATATTTTGAGAATACACATTGTATTGTCAAAATATATTGATTTCCTCGGGGTGTTACGGGAAGTGGACCAACAAGGTCAATTTGAATCTTTTCAAATGGTTCCTTGGGTGTGTCGGTAATTACCATTGGCATTCGCGTACCCTTTCTAACAACTTTATTTCTCATGCAAATTTTGCAATACCCTAATATTTTTTCAACATCCGATTTCATATTTTCCCAATAATATTTTGATCTTATACGCCAATAAGTCTTGGAAATTCCTTTATGTCCCCCTATTGTCGATTCATGATATTCATTTATTATTTCGTCACGCTGGTGTATTGGAGGAATTATTATTTCCCCTGAACAGACCACTATATGTAGTTCTGAGTCTTTGAAATGTTGTAGAAGAATTTGTTCTACAGATAGCCATGTCACTATCCCAAGATTATTACCTTTATTCGAAATTTTAACATTTTTCACACCTACCCTTTCCATAGCTTTCTTCAGTGCCAAAATAGTACCAGAAACATGATTCAAAAAGATTTTATCATCTTTCTGATTTTTAACAATCATACTAAAAATGTATCTATTTTTCTTCGAGAAGACTACGACATCGCCCAATTTTACTTGTTCATTTTTTAAATCATTTACATCAAACAATTGTTTTTCAATTAATTCCACATTAATTTCTGATTCAAACAATCCATCAGAGGATACAAAATGAGCAATGTTACCTTTACCCATTGTTACTTTATCCTTGACATAAGATAAACAATTACCACTTTTAATTAATGGGGTAGATTCTACTAATAACAATCTACCTACGTCTGAAATCTTTGCTTTTGACCCAAGATCTGTCCTTCCACTATTTTTATTAAAGCCGATCTCTTGTCTTTCAATTTCTTGATAGTCCATGAGTCTCTGTCGCCGCAGATTAGAACAATTGTGATAATCACAATCTGTGCCAGCCTGGGGTCCCTGAATGCCAACCATCGAATTATTCGAGTGCTGGTCTTTATGAGACGGAACTTCCATCGTCTCCTTTCCGAGGCAAAACATCCCGGAGCATAAACCAGAAACCATTTTTACTAGACCGATCCCCTGACCATCAATTTCTTGAAGGCCTGGGGGTCGCAATTCCCACAGATTGGACCAGCCAACAAAACTGAAGTCCGCCCTGACCTGGGATCCCTGATTGCCAAACCCAGAGCGTATCTCAGGTGGACTTTGAGACGGAACTACCATCATCTCCTTTCCGAGACAAAACATCCCGGAGTACATATCATGACCAGAATTTACTTCTGTCACCAAGGCATTATCACGGCCTTCCTTTCCGGTTTTATCACTTGGGCGCATTTTGTACTACCCTTTTTCCTAGCTTCAGGACTTATCTTGTTCAGGAATACTTGTCCAAGTAATTCCTCAATTTGTTGATTATTTCCATCAACTTCAGGATCTCCCATCTCCTGCTCAGATGATAGACGGGTATGGTTAGAGTACGCGAACTTGGGAACACAACCATCCACCAACCTTACAGGGAGGAGAGCCTCTTCTCCATACTCCGGAGGATTTCTCGACAATGCGTCGGCATTTAAATTTATTTTACCAGGTTTATAGACGATGTCGTATTCATAGTCGAATAGCTCAACTCGCCATCTTGCAAGTCTTGAATTTGCATCCCTCAATTTATAGAGCCATACTAAAGGTCGATGATCTGTGACCAAAGTAAAATGACGTCCATAAATGTAAGGTCGAAAATGTCTCACACCAAAAACAATTCCTAACAATTCTTTTTCCACAGTTGGGTAATTAAGTTCAGCATGTTGTAAAACTCGAGAAGCGAAAGATATTGGAAGATCCCGCCCAATTTGACCTTGACTTAATATTGCTCCTAAAGCATAATCTGACGCATCTGTCGTTATAATAAAGGGTTCTGTAAAATTTGGATACTGTAATATGGGCTCCGAACAAATAGCATTCCTAAGTTTTTCGAATGCCTTCTGTTCTTCATTGGTCCATTTAAATGAAATGTCCTTTTTTAGTAAACGTGTTAGGGGTTTCGATATTTTTGCAAATTCTGAAATAAATCGTCTATAATAACCTACTAGCCCTAAAAATTGTTTGATATTTTTCCTTGTTTTGGGTACCGGAAAATTTATTACTGCTTCTATCTTTTTAGGATCAGGCTTCACACCTTCTTGAGTAATTATATGGCCAAGATAAGCTATTTCACGTCTCAAGAAATGACACTTTTCAGGTTGAAGAGTTAACCCTGCATCTCTCAAGCGTGATAATAAGGCTCTAATTTTTTTGTCATGATCATCCAAATCATGTGCATAAACAACAATGTCGTCCATATAGACAAACAATTCAATTCCTTGAAGGCCAGTGAGAACCTGATCCATAACTCTTTGGAAGGTAGCCGGGGCATTTTTTAACCCGAATGGCATTCGAGTAAATTCTAAATGGGCATATGGTGTCGAAAATGCAGTTTTTTCTTGAGAATTTTGATCCATTGGGATCTGATGAAAACCAGATGCTAGATCCATTACTGAAAAATACTTACTCCCACCAAGTTGATCTAAAATGTCAGTTATGTTGGGTAGTGGATAGGCATCGCCGATCGTCTTTTCGTTTAAAGTACGATAATCGATGACCATCCTCCATTTTTTATTACCCTTGGAGTCTGATTTGTTGGGGACTATCCATAATGGGGAATTATATGGTGAAACAGACGGCTGGACTATTCCCGAAGAGAGTAATTCATCCGTATGTCTACGAATTTCATCCTTGTGAATGTGGGGATAACGATATTGTTTAGTGTGAACAGGTTTCTCGTCAGTTGTCAGTATTTTATGTTTTAAAACATCAGTGGCCCCCAACCTATCTCCCGGTAATTTGAATTGATAGCTAAATTCGTAAAATAGGGGTAATAATTTGCCTTTTTCTTCCTCATTTAGGTCACTTATATCCACAATTTTCTGGATTTCAACAAACCTTTTAGCGCGTTTTTTGGATTTATCTTTTGAATTTTTCCTGGATTTTGAAGCAGTTTTATTTGAAGAAGGGACATCATATTCTTCTAGTTCAATCGGAGGTAAGGATAAATGAACATTTTCATTATTACTATTTATCATCAGAATTCTTGCTATTCCATTATTATTTAAAATTAAACATTCTCCGCTAAAAATTCCAGGTCCACAAGAAAGTCGAGGTATATAACCTTCCTTCAAATTTGTCTTTTTAAGTACAACCCGTACTACAGCTCTCGACCTTGCAGGTAACATAATGGTAGCATGGGACAACAAAGGAAAATCTAAGTCTCCAAGATGAAGACAATCATCAATAAAATTCAGAACAGCATGATGCTGCCTTAATGCGTCAATTCCGAGAATACCATTTTGCGCAATGGGAAAATACTCTGGGACAACCTGAAAAGGGGTTTCCAAGCCTTTTATCATTATTTTTACTTCTCCCAGGGTACTAACCATGTCTTTGCCAATACCTATTAAATTATAAATCCTCCTTTTATTTATCCAGACTCGTGGGTCTAAAGTTTTTTCTTTAATTATATTTACACTCGATCCGGTATCAACCAATATTGTTGCTTTACTTTTCACAAAGGAAAAATGATCTAAATTAATCATAGGCATTAAATTCAATTCCTCTTTGGATTTGAGTTGGAGGACGACGCGGTTATTTCTGAACCCTGTTTCAGGATCGCTGAGCCTCCGTTTGGGCGATCCTGTCTCACGTTTAAAGAATCTTCCCGTTTACGCTTCGAATTCCCTCTCTCTTTATCATGCCTAGCCTTTAATCTACAATTCTCGAAAACATGGTTATTCAATTTACAATATGTACAACCCTCTCTCTTTCTCTCTTTAACATCATTTCTTAAATGTGGGCAATCTCGCCTAATGTGCCCATACTCCTTACAATTATAACATGTACGCTCGCTATTATTTTCAGTTCTCCAATTTCTTTTATCTTGTATATGCGCAATTTTCCTTTTCGGAGGAAGATTTCGCTCGCTCTTATCATAATATTCAAATTCGCATCTTTCAAGAGCTGGATTATGTATTTTCTTCCAACTTCTCCATTGGAGATCCGCCTGATTAGCCAGTGCTATTGCTTTTTCTAGAGTATTAATTTCTTTTTCTCTAATTTGGGAATAAACATCTTTATCTAACCCTCGTAGGAAATTCTCTACACTGGTTATTCGGTAGGCCTCGCATATTCCTATTGCCTTTCCAACCGGTGTATTTTCCATAACCTGATTAATCAATTTATTTAAAATCTGATTAACACGCGCCCCATATTCAGGTATGGACTCCTTGAGCATTCTTTTAACATTTGTCAATTCCTGCAACAATTGACTCGCATCCTCTTGAGGCGAATAAATTTGTTCCAATGTTTTCAAAATCCCTTCTAAGGTCAGTCCCACCTGATCTTCAATATGAACACGAGCCTCCCCAGTTATTTTTGTTTTAATTAACATAGTTAAGTACGGTGTTTCTTGCGGACTAATCATTGACGCTGAGACACGACAATGTTCTACAAACATTTTTACAGACATATTTTTCCCGTCAAATGAAGGAATAATATCTCGCACTATTTTTGAAATTTTAATTGCATCTGACATATTAGTAGAAGACGTACTAGGAGTGGGAGAGTAGATTTGCAATGAATTATTTTGCGTTCCCATTTCTCAATTTAAATTTCGATTTTCAGATATTGTATTCCCCGTGTTCGAAAAACTAACGGAAGTGGAAGGAATTTCCTGTCTAACTGGCATTTCATCAGGCGTATCTCCCGAGCGCAAGTTGTATACATTTCTTTCATCGATGTTACTAATTGGCCCTTTATTTTTGCCAATTCGAGGTATCGTGCCTCTACCTTGACCTGTTGTCTTTTTACGCGGATTAGACATTTTGAAGTTTCAAGTTTCAAGGTAAACTCGTTAAAATCTATCCTTATTACAAATAAGATACTCAATTTAAACAATTAATTATAATAATTATAATTAAATTATCAGATATTATTAAATTTCAATTATATGTATAAGCGTTTACTTTACTAATTTGCTTCAACTAAGTATAATTATGAAATTATCAAATATTTAAATTTGTTTTCAAACACTCAATGATTAAAATTCCAAATTCTAGAAATAAAAATTTCTACCTTGAAATTCAAAACTTACTTAAATAATAATATAGTGTTTTGTTTTCTACTCACAGTTCGTTGACCTTTCAACAAGTAGTTTGAAAATATTCACTCACTCAATTCTCTTCTACGCTTCTGTTTATTTTAGAAAAAACGAGAGAATTCTTTGCAGACCTCACTGTCACCACTTCGTGAAACTCTTCTATGTTCAGTCCTTAAGATCCAACGAAGTATTGTTCAGAGAATTGGTCCTATTCGCAGAGTCTCGACGAGTCCAAGATCCTGATCCCTCGTTGCCGTAACCCTCTTGTGGGCCGGTCCCACGTTGCCACAACCCTTCCCGGGCGGGTCCCTCGTTGCCGTAACCCTTCACGGGCCCGGTGACTCTGGTTCCGATTCGAGCCTTGTCTTTACCTCTCTCAATCTCTCGCACCGACGGGTCCTGGGCCTTAAATGTAATCGTCCCAGGATTATCCACCAACACTCGAAATCAATTAAGGCGCTCGAACACTTGAGAATTCAAATTCTCAAGGTTTTTTTTTTAGTTCACGGTGCAACAATCCCACCGCTGTCACCAATTGTTACGTCCCAATTTTGCGGAAGTAGAAACCCTTCCGTTGGCTCCAACGATGATTGGACGATGAAAGTTCCAGGGGTTCGTTGCTGACTTCGAATGGCTTGAAAGCCAAAACCGCGAACTCTTAGATGAATGTAGGAATTTCCAATAATGTTTAACACAATTTATTGTCGATTCACAAATTATATATATATTTTGTAACTTCACTACACAGTTTGTTATTAGATTAGTTCTTCTTTATTCATAATGTGTCCCCTAAGGGTTTACATGACTTCCATTTCTTACAACACTTCCTTCTACATGTTTTATAAAATCTTATCCTTACTATTTACAGCTATTTACACCTATTTACAGAAAATCTTATATCTATATCCTTATTTCTATTTTTTGACGATAGCGCAATTTGGGACGTGTTAGCGAACGAGTGAGCGAGCGATTGAAAGCGAGAGTGCAAGCGAGAGAGAGAGAGCGATAACGCAAACGCAACTTAATTTACTTATGCTATTACATAACCATTACTTACAAATCTTTACGCTTCTAATTTGAGCGAATTCCGTTTCCTTTTCCTTTCACTTCTCTTGTAACTCCATTTTGCCATTTTTTCCATCCATTCCTTCATTCTTTCTCATTTGCTCCCCTAGCACCCTCTAACTCCTTCATCCACTCTTCCCCCAAACCATCCTCCCCTAGAATCTTCACCACATTCTCTTGCCAGCTTCCTTAATCTTCCATTCCTCTCCTACATCCTTCCCATACATGCTCCCATGTTTCCTCTTCCCATTCACAGATTCTGCACTTCCTGTTCTCTTTCTTATCCCAATACATACCTGCCCTTACCTCGTTTCCCAATCTAAATCTTGCTATTCTGGTCCATCTTTTCTCTCCCCATCCCTTTTCTAAATACTTTGGTACTCCTTCCTTCTTTATCATCTTATACCATTTATTATATTTTGATTCCTCAATCATACCCCATCTTTCTATTAATTGTCTTTCCCTATCCTTTTGTTCTACTTCTTCATAGTTGACTCCAGTCTCGTCTTCTATACCTCTATCCTTAAAAAACTCCCTCCTTTCTTCTTCCCATCTCGTTAATTCCATCGCCCTCCCTCTCCTCCCCTCTACCTCCATCAAACACTTTCTCGCTAACTCCCCTCCCTTTCCCTCCCTCAGCTTCGTCTCAAATTCCAGGCCCTCTTTCCCGCTCTAGTACCTAATTTATCCCTTTGCGCTTCTTCTCTCACCATATATCCCGGTGTCCTCCAGTCTACCCCTAGCGTCCACCTTATATACCTTTCTTGTAAACTCTCAATCTCTTTCCTTTCTTTCCATCCCCATATCTCTGCTCCATAACCTAATACCGGCCATACCAGCGTATCAAATAACCATATTCTCCTTCTCCAATTTTTTTTAAAACCTTCTTTTTCCTATTCCCCATATCTGTTTCATTACCCCTGCTGATTTTTTTATCCTTTCTCTTATATGAGCTCTATGATCTCCATTTGCTTGCAAGTTATATCCCAAATACTTAAACTCTTTCACTTCTTCTAATTTTATTCCCTTCCATCTCCCCGTCCATTCTTTCTTTCTTCCCCCTCCTTTTCGAAACCTCATTATCTTTGTCTTTTCTACATTTAAATTCAACTTTTTTCCATCTAAGTATTTCTCTAATCCTGTAATTAAGCCCGCCATCCCTTCTTCATCCTCTGCCATCAACACTATATCGTCTGCGTATGCCAGTGTATATATCTTTTCGTTCCCTATCCTAACTCCTCCCCACCCTTTTCTCTTCATTTCTTCTTCCAAGTCTGATATTAATATATTAAATAAAAGTGGGCTCAGAGGACATACTTGCCTTACTCCTCTCACCAACCAGAAACTATCTCCTACTTGCTCTCCTACCTTTACCTTGCTTTTTGTCTCTCTAAAAATTTCCGATACTCTCTTTATTAATCCCTCTCGTATCCCCTTTTTCACCATAACTTTTTCTATCTCGCCACGGTCTAATGAGTCAAACGCCGCCTTCAAGTCCACGAATACTGCTACCATTGCCCCTTTCTCCCTTTTAATCCTCTTATTTACTAAATAGTTCAGAACATATATACTGTCCATCACCCCCATCCCTTTTCTAAACCCTGTCTGATTCGGTGGCTCTATCTTTTTCTCTACAACTTCTTTTTTTAACCTCTCCGATAGAACAGTCACATATACTTTATACAGTGTTGGCATTAGTGTCACTCCCCTATAATCTTTAACCTCCTCCCCTTTGCCTTTCTTCACTATTGGTATCACTACTCCTTCTTTCCATAACTCTGGCCACCCCTCTTCTCTCCATACTCTATTGCACATTATCCATGCCCATTCCTTTAATTCTGTCCCCCCATATTTCCATACTTCATTTGGAATCTCATCTATACCAGGTGCCTTTCCATCTTTCATCATCCCTAATACCTTGTCTATTTCTTCCCTTGTAATGTCCTCCTCCTCATCTGTTTCCCTATCATCTTTTCCCCCTTTCCTAACTTTCCTCTCTACCCCTCCTAGTAATTCCATAAAATATTTTTTTCCATTCTACCATCTCAATATCCTGGTTTACTCTTTCCCTTCTTCGTCTCTCTATTTACCACCTTCCAAACCTCTTCTTCCGTCCTAGCCTTCTCCGCTTCTTCTTCAAACCTTTTATTTTCCTCCTCTTTTTTTTATCACACAACTCCGTATACTCCTTCTTTTTTCTCCTATATTCTTCTCCACTACTTGTCCCTTTTCTCCATTTTCTTAATTCCCTTTTCACTTCCTTCTTCTTCTGTTTACAATTCTCATCCCATACACTTCTATCGCCTCCTTCACTAACTTCTTTTTTGCTTGTGAACTCTAATACTCCTTTTATTTCTCCTATAATTATTTCCATTTCCTCGTTTACGTTTCCTTCTCCCATTTTGATATTCCTGACTTTTTCTATAAACTGTTCTTTACCTTCCATTGACCAATCCCCTCTTCCTGCTCTTTTTACTTTTGTTTCCTTTTTACCCTTCTTGATATTACTCATTTCTCCCTCTACTGTCACTATCAAGGGAAAGTGATCCGAATCTACATAATTCCCTACCTCTAGTTTCTTAACCTTCTCTCTTACTTCGTCGTCCACTACCACATAATCAATTACCGTTTCCCTCTTTCCTCCTGAACGTGTATATTCCCCTTCCTCATCCCCCTCTATACTTTCGTTTAGGATAAACCATCCCATCTCTGTTAGGCTCTTTAACAACTTCTTTCCCTCCCCATTCAGTATCTTGTCCTTGGATTTTCTCCCTCGCTCTCCATTCCATTCCCTTCCTCCTCTATCTCCTGTCCTCGCATTAAAGTCTCCTCCTATTATAAGCCTACTCTCTTGCTTATTTTCTTCCATCAGTTCCCTCATCTCCTCTGATTTTTCCTGCATATCACCGTTCACATAAACCCCCACTATCTTCCACCTCTCTCCTCCCATATTTATCTCTTCTACTATTAATCCTTCTTTATGTCCTATCAACTCTTTTTTATCCTTCTCTGTTATACATTCGTTCCTTACACCCATCACCATTCCTCCCATTGCTCTGCCTTTTTTATTCTTCCTCTTTGCATTTTGAACCTGCCATCTGTAACCTCTTGGTAATCTTCCCCTTACTCTTTCCCATCCCTTTTCATCTAGCCACGTCTCCATCATTACTACTACATCCCATTGTGTTAAATTTTTCATAAACTCCCTATCCTTTCTTTCTAAGCCTGCTATATTCCAGTAGCATATCTTCCAATCTTCCCTACTTTTGTTTCTCGTCTCTTTTTGTTTCCTACT
>CAKNYM010049591.1:0-31512 GCA_932195095.1 Andricus curvator
TAAATACGCCCGAGCGCGTAGCGCGAGGTGAATACATAATCGAGCGCCAAGCGCGAGATAAATATATGATCGAGCGGGCAGATTTTTTTTTTTGAAAATACTATAACTCTGATCATTTTCTTTTTATCGAGAAAAGTCATGGGGATAAATTGTTTGAAATTTGGATTATTACTAAGAACCGTATACAAAATTCGTAAATTTAAAAAAAAAGGCTCAAAAATTTTGAAAATGCTCTGAATTTTTAAATTTTTATCAAAAATAGCTGGTTAACAAATTCGATTGTTATTTTTGTTCCCTGAACCTGTGTGCCAAATTGAAACTAAATCCGTTTAGTCTTTCAAACGTTATTCAGTATGAAGAAGACGACGACGACAGACAGACAGATATCATCGTAAAACCGGTTTTTTCGGATTCAGGGTGTCTCGAAACGTGGAGATTTTAAGAAATCTGCGATAGTCACTTTTCACAGAAAACTGACACCTTCTCATTATGATGAGAATGTAAGAACATGAATAACAAAAATATATTTTTTTTTTTTCAGTTTCACGTATTTATTACAAACAATTTTTGCACCATTCTACACTAATATTTTTTTTAGTGTACGAATTTTTAGAGAGAAACATGTTAAAACTACAAAAATCCTTTGCATTTACTCAAGGTAGCCAACTATCCGCACAACAATTTTAGGGAAAGGTTTTAGGATATTACAGGAAAACATACTCTGCGTTAAACAGAATTTATTTATTATGCATGCCCTTATATGTTTAATCGTTTAAAATCATACTTTTGTACCCCGTGCATTTTTTTATGCGCGCGTAATATGAATTTTAAGGGCTATAATATTTAAAAAAAAAAAATTGTTCCACAAAGAGTAGTAAATGCGGAACATTCGGGACGCCACCCTATTTTTGCGCGATATTTTGCGGGACAAATTCTAAGACGGGACTCGAGCTGCTAATGCGGGACTGTCCCGCTAAATGCGAAACGGTTGGCTACCTTGCATTTACTTAGTTATTTTGCAAGCTACATAAATTTCAAAACTGTATTTCTTTGAAAATGCTTCATCAACCTTTTTTTATTTATTTCTTTTCATCACAGATATTTTCACTTTTATTTAAAACACTATTTTTCTACTACTCCAACTCAGCCCTATCCGACTACTAAGAAAAGTCGTTGTCGCTTACGAGTTCCACTTGACGGGTGAAATTCATCCGTCGGCCGACCGGCGGCGCTACGATCGTCCTGTTCCACAAAAGCATTGAGTCACGCAGGGAAATTATTAATTAATTTAAAAAAATAATATTCCAGATTAGTTCATTTCACGAAATTAATACTGATCATTCATTGATGTGTAATTTATATTTAAAAAATGTTAAATTCATTAAACTCTAAAAAAAATTATTTAAAATATATGTTTTTAAATAGCTATATATCGCTGTATTCCATCAAATACAGAGATTTATAACACTTGGATTATAAAACATAGATAACCCTATAGTATACAGCGATATATAGCACTTTTAGCACATTTTTTTCAAATAATTTTTTTTAGAATTTGATAAATTCAACATTTTTTAAATGTCAATTACACATCAAAGAATGAGCACTATTAATTTTTAGAACGGAAGTGATCGAAAAAATTCTTATTTTTAATTAATTATTAATTTCCCTCTGAGACTCAATGCTTTTGTGGAACAGGACGAATGTAGCACCGCCTATCGGCCGATGGATGAATTTCACCCGTCAAGTGGAACCCGTAAGCGACAACAGCTTCTACAGCAAAAGTTGGAGAGTCGGATAGGGCTGCTCCAACTATACGACTAAACACGATGTAAACATAACCTGCATTCCACATACCGGTCAACAAGTTGTTGCTTTTTCCCTTTGGTACATTGTTTTCTGCACTTCAACCACCTTTACAACTGGCTAATTGTCTATTGGTCCACTTTTTTGTGCAGTAACTCAGCACCTGACACATCTTTTTACTTTTAATTTCATATTAAAATTTGGTATGAGTGTACATTTTGACGAAAATATGCTCGAAACGTTTAAATGCCCGCTAGGTATCATGGAGGCGCCTAAGCTTCCGCTCCTAAATGAAAAGGTCTATACTCTGCACCCTGCAGGAAACCGTAAAGAAGCAGGCTCTTTTTTCTTCAAGTCTTCGCCGTTGGGGCGGCTTGGTAATGGCAAAGATAATATCTTTGGTAATGGACACGCGTCACCCTTTTTTTCGTACACCTATTCTCCCACGAGACTTTAGCATAGCTCATTAACGTCCAAATTATGCGAACTCAATTTACAGGAAAATATACAATTTCATCCACTTTTTATTGGTTCGTGCTTTATCCGTGTACTGAGCTCTTTCTTTTAAATTTTTTCTCGCCCTATCCTATGCCCTACGAAACGCTTATTATTGATGAACTCTTTCCACCCGCTTCATGATTTGATTTCTTTTAGCTTTTGAGCTTTTTTATACATTCTTTTCTTCTTAATTGCATGCATTATAAGTGGATAATTGATTTTTGTAATGGCAATATTACAATTAAGCTTATCACAAAAATGATTGGAGAAAAAATAACTTTTTTCTACGATCAAAAGTCGGATTATGAGATTTTGTTATAGAAATTGTTATCAATAATTACGCAAATTATTATTTAGTGTCTCATATCCAGTTTTTGAATCACTGTTAGTTCATTATCGGATAATCTCAGTGAAAAAAAAACGTTTCTTTTGTATGTGAAAATGATAAATCTTAGTTTTTATTTTAAAAAATGTTTATGAAAATCACATAAATAAATTATTTTTTAATCCATTTCGTTGATTAATGTATACCATTAATGTATACCATTAATGTATACCATTTCCCTTTCAGGGTAGGCGTGACACTACCCGATTCGGGTAGTGTTTCTAGGTTGATAGCTTGTAGTAAAATAACTACAAGTGTGGGCTCACCACACCCACGATGTTGCAACAGCACTCGGTTTTCTCGAATGGTCACCCATCCAAGTACTAACCGCGCCCGACGCTGCTTAACTTCAGTGATCTGACGAGAACTGGTTTTTTCAGCGTGGTATGGCTGTGGGCATCAATCATCGCCATAAATTCCATTCCAAAAATAATTGAAGAAAAAATAATTTTCTCAACGAGGAAACGGCTGGTTGGAACATTTGTTCAATGAAATTGTCTTTAAAAATGTATGTTATTCATTTTTGATAAAGCTCGAAGTATATAAATGCCTTTGAAGGCAATTGTGAACCACTTTTGGTTAGAAAAATTGATTTAGCTAAGAGAAAAACTCATTAACTGAGAATTTGTTTATAAAAATGTTTATAGAAAAAGTCAATGTTTACTTATGCCAATTTTTCCTTACAAATTATGACTCTGATGATAAATCTTAAACACTAGCGTGAAAAAAAAAACATTTGCTCTATGAAAAAAAAACACTAGTTATAATTTGTTTATAAAAATTGTTTATAATCATTGAGTTGAATATTATTATAATTATTTCTATTTAAAGTGTGCAGGTACAATAATTCCGGCTAATAATGTGTTTCTTTCTGTGTTTTTTCTTCAGATAAAAATTCACAAAGCTGAAGGGGCCAAATTTTTCCGTTTCTTTGTTTATATATGGTTGCTCTGTAAAAAAATTAACAATTCGCAAACCACAGTTCACTCTAGAATTTAATGTTGAGCATTTCTAAAAAAAAGAAACTTTTAAATCGGTTAAAAGTATGACCTGTGGTTGATTATGAACAGTAAATTCATATTCCAGACGACTGTGCGTCTGAGGGAATCATTGGAATCGCGTGATTTAATTTGTTACAATTAGGGTAAAGGCCCTGAAACTAAATTATGTACCTATATGATACCACACCCAGCTATCAATATCAGTTAACTAACAGATATGATCGCTTGTTCACCTATACGCCAACGAAGCGACGTATTTACTACTATCTGGTTTAACTACTGTTCTCAACTCCATTGATCGCTGTTCTCGAGCTGAGTCACCATGAATTGACTCAAAGGCACCAACTTTTAGGGGCAGCGCATTTGTGTAAACTCTTTCACATGCACGCACGCCTACATCAAAGGGTTTTAATGCGATGATATATCTGCGGATATATTGTAACCACCGAGTGAAAAATGAAGCTAAGATAAAAAAAAACAGGGCTTCATTGTTTCTGCTTATAAATACTATTGACTGACTGTTGATCGGGGTGTATCGTTTATTATAGTCTCATTAACACTCTCCACAGAAGAATAGTGAGACCTCCGCCAATAATCTGCTCCCAATAAAAACTCAAAATAGCGCCAATAAAATATTCAGTAGCAGCGGTGGTAAAAACATCCTTGAAGGCCCATTTGAGCCCAGGTTGAATACTCTAGGTTGAAAAACGATTCCCCGGGGCACTTAAGAAGTTAGAACTTCGAAAATCTGCTTTTCGAGAAAACCACATTTAAAATTGGCGACGGCCATAAGCGCACGTCTTAAATTTTTTGTCTGAACATAAAATTTACCCACTTTTTGTCACTTCCGGGACATAAGTATAGTGTCACGAGATAGAGTATAGATTGAAGTATGATTTTCCATCGAAACCCCAAAATCGATTCTCTTGAACTTTGTTCGTAATTGAAACTGTACTCGCTGCCGAATAAACATGTACCACGTCTGAAGTACAAATTTCAGATGATGTTCTGTTCAGCACACCATAAGCCCTGCCCGCTGAGAAACTGCGTGGGCCAGCAGTTCTAAGAATTACCAAACCGGACGGGCTTCTATGGGACTTAGAGTGTACCACATCATTTATGGATATTTTCTGTGTGCACTGCATATTTATTTATTTTTTTTTCATTTTTTTTTCGTTATCCGACGTGTCAAAAATATCGGAAGTAATTCCTTTTCGGAACTTTTCAATTTTTTGAGCTATATTAGGTCAGTTATTCTGAATTTGGAATTTTTGACGTCAAATTCGAAATCAACGACCTCAAAAACCTTCTTACAGCAAGCTTTAGAGAAATAAAAATCTGGAAATTTTTGCCGCAATACTGAATCCGCAATTTTGAATTTGTAATTTTTGACGTCAAATACAAAATCAGCCTCCTCGACAACCCGCTTACACCAAGTTTCATACAAATCTCATAAAACCTTGACTTTTGGCCAGTTTTTTAAGCTTGTATCACACTGTGTGAAGAGGTGAGGAAGAGAGGGTTAGGCGAGGGGTAGAGGGCAAGATGGGTAAAGGGTTATATAAGATGGGGAGTAGATGGATAGGGGTATGTGAATTGAATTTCCCTTGTAAATTAATATCCATACCCCTCTAACCTACCCACTATCTTAAAAGCCCCGTATACCCTTTACCTTTACTGGTTCGCCAATTTTTAAAATGTAAACAAAAGTGCAGTGAAGATTAAAATTACATATTCTTTTTTAAGGAAAGAAATTTTTTCTGTACTTTTAATAATTAATACACAAAACTAATTAAATGCGCTTTACATAGCTACATGTGCAGCTGCCTCACGATCGTACGGCACGCGAACCTGATTGACTTGTAGATGAGGCGACAGCCGATACGAACTAGCCGACGGTCAAACCGCCATACTCTTTATGCGGCTATGGGTTTGTGTAGAGTCTCTTCTCTCTCTCTCTTGCTCTACACTGCTACCAATCGTTATCTTGATAATTAATCTTGGCTGGTCGCGGCTGCCAAACTTGCGAATAGCGGGTGCGCGCAAGACCCCCTGTGAAAGTGCAATGAAGGGAGTCTATTGATAGTTCTATTATCCTTTTCTGATTTAAAAATGTTGAATTGCAGCTTGCGAACGGCCCCTCAGATTAAGTGTTAGTCGTCCACAGGAGGTATAATTGTATTTATTTATGTCACTTTTTCTGAAATATTTTAATTGCTCCAAGTTTCCAGCAATAGTTACAAAGATTGCTTCCAGATTATCAAATTGACTGAAAAAGGGAGGATGTCAAACGTAAAAAGTGGATTTCGATGGGACTTTAAAAGGATAAAGATACATCTAAGTCCTATTGATACGTATATTTTTTTATTGACAATGATCTACAGTTTGCGAGTTAATAGTTTTGTTTACAAATTTACAGAGTAAGCTATTCAAAAATGAAATGCTCGTTTCTAAAAAGATGAGGAGACACTGAAAAGCAACTATTTTGTATCTATTTCCTCAAAATAGTAAGTAGGGCACACTGAGAAAAAAATACTATCCCGGGTAAAAATATTTGTTCTTGATTTTGTCTTAGGTAAAGACCAATCCAAGACAATTTCAAGTTATTATGTACGTAGTGGCTAGCCTGCCGGCGCCGGCAAGGTTGTTGGTTGCCGGCTGTTTTTTTCCTTCTGGGTGTGAAGTTCCGAAAAGCGTGTAGCGATGTATTTTTATGCACTGATTACGAACATGGCCATGCAAATAGTTAACAAAAATTTCAAGATTAAAACTTTAAAGAACGATGTTTTTAAAAAGAAAAATGTTATGTTTACAACATTTTCTAAAACCTCGTACAATGCTGTAATTCGATGCGTTGATTAGGAACATGGATATGAAGATACCTGCAAATATAATCAGTGGTTGTGGTGTAGTCCTAAAAATTTAGGTGGCCCAGCGTCCCCCCCCCCCCATTCTCCAGGATTTCAAAGAGGTATAGTCAAAGAAAGTTGATACGACTTTTATGATTTGATTAAAACACACACACACACAGTGCGTATATATCAGAGCATATATTTTACAAGGTGCCCGCTATTCTTTAAATTTTCGTCTCCCGAATTTCTCCCGGTAAATATCCGTAATTTTTACCGGTTTACACGGCGAAAAATGGATGGTCAAAGTTAGGGGGTCAACATTTAGAGAGCCAGTCCGTTCTTCTAGATGGTCTAAAGAGCCATCCAGAATTTTTTTAACATAGTCGGAGAAGCTCTCATTTTATGACCAGTCTGACTGTTATAAAAAGCTCAGACTCACTATCAGGGATAAGCAAGGTATCCTTTCAGGATGGCCAATACGATCAACTTGTTTTCACTCATTCCGACCATCCACGGAAGAGCAAGTGACCCATCGCGGAGGGCCAACCTGATTAGTTACCGTTGGCTTGTTTATTTGAAATGATTGAATGTGTAAGTCAAGTGTTCACAAAAAATAATAAATGTAAAGTGCATAAGAATATTAGGAATAATTGTAAATTAATATTTAGGATAAAAAGGATATTCCTTTCTTTAAAATTAAAATCGATCATTTATTTTTAAGGAGAAAATCTAATAAATAATTTAAATTTCACTTTATAAGTCTTCCTCGTGAACAAAGAATTATTTTTAATAAATTTACTCTTATTATTCGCTGTACATAATTGCTTTTCACATTTAATAATTTCAAATAAGCGCGGCAACCTTAACCAATTATTTGGTTAAGGAACGTATTTGGAACGTTCCTGGAACGTTCCGCGGGCACCTTTGGAAAGTTCCAGCGGAACGTGTAAAATGTCCGCCCCTTGGGAACGTTCCACTGGGACCTGAGGGGAACTTTCCATTATTCTTATTTTTAACAACAATTATCTCGTAAACCGTGAGAGATAGGTAAAAATGGATGTCATTTTTGAGTTTTGAGTACCGCACATACTACACTATAATATGATATCCGTATCATAAACTGACATCGATTTTGACCTATCACTTACGGTTTACGCGATATTTATTGATAATAATAACAATAACGTTAATTTATGTTTGGAAAGTTCCAGTGGAACGTTCCTGGAACGTTCCCAAGCAGCGGACATTTTACACGTTCCGGGAACGTCCCAGGAACGTTCCGTGCTATTAGAGTAGAGCATTTTCGGAGTGAGTGAATGTCATTGAGCCGTTCAGCATCACAGTTGCTGTTTATTCAACTTCAACATGTTTTTAATAAGTTTAAACTGCTTTTCGATATTCCGAACATTCGTGGAGAGTGAAGGGCATAAGAGAGAACATTATGGAAAGTTAATTAAGCTTATTCTCTTGAATTTTCAACGTCAAATTTGATGCTTCCAAGGGATTTAGGATAAAGGCGTAACTGCAAGTTCAACTATCAATTTGTTGTCACCGTGTCGTTTCAAACTGAAAACCTGCAAAAAATTTCAGCATTCATTGATGATGCAGAAAGTAACGAGATGTGGGATATTGGTTTCTGACTTTACTCCAATGTCTGAAATCTTACAATTCAGTGTGACACCTTGCCGTGTCTTTAGCCTTTCGTGCTCCAAAAAATATATTGTCAATGTGCACTGTTTTTGCACATCAAATTATGTCTCGTACACCTCGCTCTCCACAAAGAATAAAAAATGCTTTCAGAATTCATGTATTTCATATAAATTTGCAGGTTTTATAGGTTCCACTTAATTTTTCCAGTCTCTCATAAGAAAGAGATTGGAATAAGTAGGAAAAGGAAAATAAATATAGAACATGCAGGATAATCAAATCGACCCCCTAAGATGACCAGGTCGACTGTCCGAGGAGATTAAGTCGACTATCTGATATGACCAAATCAGCCCTCTATGATGAGCGCTTCGACCCTTTATGATGATCAATTTCGCCATCTGTGATGATCGGTTCTACTCGCTTTAGCCATCTTCAAGGGCTGTCCTATAGTTGACCCTGCAATATAGTCTGTCTGCAGATCTAGATAGCCAAACTGACCTTCCATTTTTCTCCGTGTAGAAAAAATATACTCTCTTTGCGAAACCCACAGTTCTTTTACATATATGATCAATAATTGCGGAATTCGACAAGCATCAGCAAACCTTTTTGCAAGAAATCTATAAACTTCAAATATAGTAAGTAGGATGAGGACATTGTTGTGTCTCATAAAGGAAAATAGAAACACGTTTTATTATAACGTGTACTAGCAGTAAATATACGCGCGCAAAATGAGCGTTCACGTCTCTACATTTATATTTCCGAACATTAAAAATAATTAATTAATTAAAATAATGAATTAAAAACATAAACAATGTAAAAATCCATTATTAACCCAATTTTTAAATATTTTTTGAAACATTTTCAGAACAATGATTAATAATTTCTAATTTGGAATTGAAAGCGTTTGAAATTTAAAAAAATATATATCTAGAACGATTTTGCACAATGTAATTAGAAAAAAAGAGTTGAATTGTATAATTTCTAACTTGAAGCGCTAAAAATGAAACAATTTTATTTTTAATTCAAGAATCACCAAATTGAATGATTCCATATTAAAATTTCGAAAATAGGACAATTTCAAAAAGTTAAAAATTGAATATTATAAGATTCGAAGTGTGGAAATTGGATCATTTAAAATTCAAAGGAATTGAATCTGTGTCATTTTTAATTAAAAGCGTTCAAAAGTAAATAATTGAAAATTGAAAACTTCTAAATTTGAATAATTTTAAATTCTAAGCGATAATTATGTGACAATTTGAAATTGAAAACTAAATTGAATCTTTCAAAATCAAAGCTTCTGAAATTTCAAATTGTTATTATATAAGAAAAGAAAATTTAATATTAAAGCTGATTAGACAAATTTTTCTAAAATCGAAAAATGAATTGAATTATTCTAAAAAAACGTTCAAAATAAATATTAATTTT
Source organism: Andricus curvator (assembly GCA_932195095.1). Classification (NCBI taxonomy): domain Eukaryota; kingdom Metazoa; phylum Arthropoda; class Insecta; order Hymenoptera; family Cynipidae; genus Andricus; species Andricus curvator. Next base: position 9,615 of record CAKNYM010049591.1, read on the forward strand.
TAATGGGAATCATTAGAAATGAAAAAAGGACAATGTTAAAAATTTGTCGAATTCTGCCCCAATCCGGAACGTTTTCTAGCTATTGAAAATTGCTCTAATAGGCTTGTATTTGATGGAAATGCATATTTCAAACCGGCTTACCACGGGGAAATTGCTACAGTTTGCCATACATGCGTAAAATCATATAAATCTTGTTTAAACGCTGAATGAGATGGGCAATTGCAGTAGTAGGATATTTACTTAGATTCACCTGTTTAACTTCGTTATTGACTATTATTATTTTATTGTTATTGCCTACACACAAAAGGATTACTTTCGCGATGGGGTCTCAATTGTATCAGCAACTATAATGGTAGACACTTATATATGCATAACATATTGTAATGGTTGATATTTAGATTTTACGCATATATGGTACACTTTCGCAATTTCCCCGGAGTAAGCCGGCTTGAAACATTTACTTCCATTAAATACAAGCAGCCTATTAGAGAAATTTCCAATATCTAGAAAACGTTCCGGAGCGGGGGAAAATCGATCGATTTCCACGAATCGACTTTCAGCGGTTGAACAAGGTTTATATGATTTTACACATGTATGGCAAGCTGTAGCAATTTCCCCGGAGTAAGCCGGTTTGAAACATGCATTTCCATCAAATACAAGCCTATTAGAGCAATTTCCAATAGCTAGAAAACGTTCCGGATTGGGGCAGAAATCGACCGATTTTTAACATTGTCCTTTCTACTCCATGCGCTGAAACTTAAACGAACGCAAGCTTCATTTAAAACTGAAAAAAATTCAGTCACCAAAAGTTGTAATATTAAACCTGTTTGACACTTAAGCCCTTTGAAATTTTAATTATTTGAAGTAAATTTAAATAACTTAAAAATTATTAATTTCTAAACTGTTAATTCCAAAATTCAACTAATTCAATTTTAATTGCAAAATTAAAACTTATGAAAGGGAAAAATTAAAAATTTAGCGTTCAACATGAAAATTCAGAACTCTAAAATTGCATCCATTTAAAATTATCAAAATTATTCAATTACTGAGATATCAATTTTAGTTAGTTTTATTTTTATCTATTTTGATTTTAAACACAATTTTTAATTTTTTAATTTCATATCGGTTTATTTCTAACACATCTTTCAGAATTATTATTTATTCTTAAACTTTATCACTCTTATACTTTTTAATTTGAAATGATTTATTTTGTTTCAATCTTCAGATAAAAATCAGACATTTTCAAGCTTTTCAATTTTAAATTACTTTATATTTACATATAAAATTATTGTATTCGAAACTGACTATCAAGGCTTTTAATATGAAATTTTGAAATATTTATTTCTAAATTGACCTGCCATTTTCAATATTTGAATTTTAAACTACAATATTGTAAAATTAAAAAACCAAAGTAACAGGAAATATTAGCAACATTGTCAATCATGGAACTTTTCATATTCTATCTACTCCCCTATACATTCTTTTCCCTTTCCTATAAATACCTACTCAATCCTTAGTGGCATGATAGGACTGGAACCAAATGAGTTAGAGTTTACCGCGAAAGGGATATGGTTTAATGGTATGATAATAAAAAAAACATTGAAATAGCTTAATTAAGGAAAAAAGTGGCCTAGCGCCGCAAGGCCTCCAAAATAGGTGGCCTAGCGCCGCTAGGACCGCTGGGCCTCGACTAAACCACTGAATATAATTTTCAATGTTAAAACTTGAAAAAATTACGGTTTTTTTCGAAGTGTAAACACTATCGGTACCGGTCAAAACATATGTAAAGCATACGGAAGGCACTTTCACGCATTTCAGAGTGAGGCCATGTAATTTAGGAGTTATTTTGTTAGTTTTTGACTTTTCACGCTTTGGATGGAACGTTCTATGTATATATCACACTTTATCATCGATTTGCGACTCAAGAATTGCGATTAACGACCCGTGGAGGCGGGGAGGCACCCCTGTGACTGGTTACAGAAATAATGTTGGTCAAACCCCTACACCTTTCCAACGTCTCGCGGGGGGCGGGAAGGCACCCTTGTAACTGTTCACAGAAATAATTTTTTTTAAATCCCTACCCTTTTCCAACGTCTCGTGGGGGCGGGAAGGCATCCCTGTGACTGGTCACAGAAATAATGTTTTATATATATTATACATAATTCTTGTAATTTAAACGAAATATCGATTTTAAACTCGATTATTTGTCACGCGTGATTCAAAATTAATATTAAGTGTTTTAGGCTGTGACATCAACTAGTAAGATGACCGATACCGAGGGTCAAACAATAACACTAAACACATGGGACGACGCTTCATTTTAAAAATTATTTTCTTAAAAAAAAATTTTAATCATAAGACAGAAAAAACAGAAGTGAATATTTGTTGCGTCTTATTTTCAAGTAGATAAAGTTGCATTTTTTCGCATCGAAACAAAACAAGATTTAATAGAGTTGACATTGTAACCATTTCCCATGCGGTGATTAAATCGTACCTCGTGAAGTTAATTTTTGTTGCAGGTAAAGATTACTCTGAAATCGCTGTAAAGATTACATTTCGTTTTTTCTGTGAAGCGTTTCTTGATATTTTTCATTTTTCAAAATCTATTCAATCAAATAATAAAATCGATACTTTTTCATTCTTATTATGAGCAATTTTCGTAATTTAAATGAATAATCGGTTATGTTAACCGAAATTCCTATTCACACCAAAAATACTTGATCTGCGTTCACCGTATTTTCATGAAAAAAAAAAAAATGCTAACAGATTATTTTTCTTTTTAAAAACATTATTGTTATCAGTTTTGACCTTGAAAATTATATTTTCAGGCATTTGTATGACTGCATGCGTAATTCGCTTTTATTTCGTATTTCGCTCTTTGCGAGAAACAGCCGGCAACAATTAATCTTGCCGGCGCCGGCATCTGACAATCTTGCCGGTGCCGGCAGTGTAGACTCCACCTATTCTGTATATCTAGCTCGTGAGACGGAACCAGGCTGTGCCTAATGTCTTAAGACGAATATTGTCGACTTGAAAACGTACATTTATGTCTTGAGACCAAGGCCTCTGAGGGTCATCACTAATCCGCTTCAAACCTTACGGGGACGGCGACTGACACTTGCGGCCGCTAGGTCGCTAGTGCGCGTGGAGATACACAAGACGACGGTTCCAACGGTGGTAACCTCTGCTATTCGAATTATATCAGTTCTTCATAATGCAGCGTTGAGGTTATATCTTGAAGCACTATTTTCGAAATGCCGGGTGTGCATGTGGCATTTGGATGTAAAAATAAAGCACCGAATCGCTTTCCAAATAACAAAAAACGAAGGAAATTGTACATGCTGCCTTGTGCCAGTGTACAAGTTATATATCTCCATTCACGGTGCTGCCCCCTAAGCTGAGCTTGACAAATCGCCGTCCCCATAGAATCTTTATATTATTTATCTTCATGGTATTTATTTTTTATGTATTAATACTAAGTTCATTTATCTACAATAATTATGTTCTTTGGATGGCGAATCTAAAAATGTTGTCCTTTTTTTCCTATCTCCAACAGTTCACTATAGATACTTCTAGAAAATAACAGTTTTAATCTTTTTATGGAAATTTTTATATAGCTGCAGTTGTTGAGACAGACAGATTCCGAATTTCTTATTTAAAAATTAGTTATAAGTTATTATAGGCCCTAACCTAGATACCTGATTCCTAGGAATGGCAGGCCCTACCGGTGAGGTCCATAGAATATAGAGGTCGGAGTATAATGGACAATAAAATTTACAAACGAAAACTTTTGTAATTTTGACCCTGGCAAATGTTAAAGCCAAAAATTGGTAATATAATTTTCTTTGAAAGCAATTCGGTATATTTATCAAGACTTACACTTCTTATCTTAAGACAAGTCTACCTGGTATTTTCTTGGCACAGTTTACAGCCATAAATGCAAGAGAAGTCTGTATATCTCCAATGACTAGCTGGTGAGACGGAACCAGACATCATGGCCTTGAAGACATATTGAAGACACTCAAGGCAAAAGCAGGACAAAATATTTTTACCTGAGTTTGAATCAAAAGTAAGCACTTTCGCGTTCGTTCAAAAGCAGATACTATTGATTCAAATGAATATAAGCTGTTTGTTATCCAATTAGATCATAGTTCGTCATTCCTTTATAAGACTAGGACCCTAAGTAAACATTTTAAAAGTATACAATACTCTGTAATTATAATTTGAAACAAAAATAAATTTTATTTTCCAATTCTGCAATTAATTCTGAAATTATATGTGTATCTATAATGTTATCTCGAGCTTTCCTTAAAAGTATATATCACCATAAATATTATAAAATATAGTAGGGGACACGTCACCGGATGACATTTATTCAAATTTAATCGAATTTATTTTGATACCGAGTAAAGTAAGAATAATTGGAACGTAGGGTATTGTGGGAAAAATAGGCTTAATAAAACCGTTCAATTCAAAAAATTATTCCTCGATGCACAAGCGTATAATTTCCTACGGACATGATACTGTCAACTGTTTGATTTTCACCCATGCAATCTCTTTAATCTTGACTCCATAAGTTTCTTAAGATATTTGTTCTTTTTTCTGCACTCAACAAAAAGTGCTGATCACAGTTACTGGACGCATCTGGTTAAAAAATGTCTAGTTATTTTAATCCGAAATTGTGGTTAATAATAACTCAGAGAAATGTCCTCTTGTGACAAAAGGATGTTTGTTGACGTAAATGGAATTTCCTCTTAAATTTAAGGTTGAGAGCATTTTCATTTGTCTCAACTGGTCAACATTTGCAGCAAAAATTTTCCTTGTGCGACTAACGTCACCTACTCTTGCAGCCAAATAATTCTGTTTATGTAAAAAATATATTCACCACGTTCAAAACAAAACAGGCAAGAGAAACATGCTTTTGTTTCAAGATAACTTTTTCTCTGAATGTGACTAGAAAATTCTGGTTAACCCTCAAATTCATCCCTGGGGTCTTTTATACCCAGCCTTTTTTTAATCGAAGAGTCATTTTTTCCATTTTGTTTTAGTTTTTAATTTTTTTTCATATGTTAATATTAAAAATATATATTTTAAATAGTTTTATCTTATAAAGGATATAAAAAAGTATATCCAAAAAAATTTTCGTGCAAAATTATTTAAAATCCTTGTTACAATAAAGCAATTTCTGCGGGGTCTTCAGCGACCCTCCTCATTCTTTATGTTATCACAGAGAGTGGATAACTTTAAGGGTTAATTACCTCTGGTTAATTTTTTCTGGTTAAAAAGATTCCGGTTCTTTTTTTGGTAACAGAAGTATCTTGTGCCAGTTTCCATAAATCTGTTTTTTGTCTCATGTCGTGTTGTTGTACGTGTCATGTGACACTTTGTCGTAAATGTACAGTTCTCTTAGACTGGCGATTTTTTAAATGTATTTTCAATTATTTAAGTGCAAATAATTTCAGTGACTCGTGAATTTCGTGTTTTTATAAGTCAAAGCTGCGCATTTTCTACCTACCAATATTGGTACAGTGCTATTTCCAAACTACGCACATATTTTTCAGATGTTTGCGAAAAATTTTAATATTGTAGACAATAAATTGAAAAAGGAACTGTTCCAGAAGGTGGGCATTGACACAGTGATCTAAGCATATCAAAGCATAAGGAAGTACATACATTTTCAACCGCACAGTTGAATTTTAAACTTAAAATGATCAATTTTTAACCAAAAATGTATTAGTTAAATTTGCAGTTGAAAAAATTGATTATCAGCTGAAAAAACGAATTTTTAACAAACTAGTTATATATTTTAACTTCTTCAAATAATAAAATTAATTTTTAATGAAGCAGTTCAACTTTGAACCAAGTAACTGAATTTTCAACCAAGAAGATGGATCTTGAACCGATAAAATGAATTTTCAGTAAAGTAATTTAACTTTCAATCAAGCAGTTAAATTTTTAATCAAGAAGATGTATTTTCTACAAAGAGGCGAATTTATAACAAAATACGTCAATTCTAAACCAAATTGATGAAATTTCAACTAAAACCAATCGATTTCCTATCAATAATGGAATAGTTAGAATTTAAGTTAAAAATTATATTTCAACTAAAGATTTAAACTCTAAACCAATGTAATGAATGTTTAACAAAGAAGTTCAACTTCCAACTAAGTAGTTGAACTTTCAACCAAAAAAAAAAACTAGAATTTTTAACCAAACGAGATGAATTCTGAACCAAAAATATGATAGACTTTTTAAAAAAAAAGGAATAACTTTCAAAGAAAAAGTGTTTGGATTTTCTTATTAGGATATATTAATTCAGTTAGCATTTAAGCGAAAAAACGAGAAAAAGGTGTGAAGTTTCTTGAAAATGGGGGAAAAGAGGAATTCTTTAAAAAAGGGGTGAAGACGGGAATGGGGGAAAGAGTGTAAAGCCTGTATTTAGATACTTGTAAAATAAAATCACTGATTTTCTTTTTTTCAAGCATTTCAAAAGATTTTTATTCACATTAATATTTTCCATACGCGAGGTCACATTCTGCGTTATCCCCCCCCCCCCCCTTCGTCACAAATTGTGAAAAAAGCCGTCTTCCCTCCCCCTGGCTGTGTGACGTAGTTTTCAAATGGCCCCTTATCCGTTGCAACTTGCAAGTAACCTTACTGTAATACTATAAGGCGATTTTTTCTCTGACAATGTAATTGCCAATTGTTTGTATCACAGCGCGATGAGGTTATATATAACTTTAAAAACTTCAACGAAGTCCATTCATCTGTCGACCCGATCTTAGGCCAGAGGTGGGCCAGCGATAGGGTGTAGTAAGATATCTTGTACCTGATAATATTGGTCTGACAATTGGGCCAAATATCGTCCAGAGTCGGACCGAACGTATTGTTGTGGTCATTTAAAAAAAATTCGCCAAAGTATATCCAACTGTCAGTCCGATCTTGGGCCAGAGATTTTGCCGACCGTCTGGCTGTGTAAGCTTACTTTCACTGGATAATAATACTGTTTCGTGAGAAACTCTGTTATTTTATAACAGATAAATTTAAAATTTGGACATTAATCATTTTTAAAACCACCTATTCATAAAATGTATGCAGCCAAAAAATTAATATACATATTCTTAATAAATATATATGAATTAAGTGCAGTAATAATATACAAAATTGTATTGCAACCAACGCTTCTTGTCGATGTTGGCCCAACTTTGAGAACCAACGATGTGCCAAACTGATATCTCGTGTTTGACTCAACCTTGAGAAGCATATTATTGGACCAACGGTGGAAAGTGCATGATCTTGCGTTATCACTACGCTTGTTGGTCCGACCATTGGTTCACAAAATTGGCCTAAACTTCCAAAGGTTGGCCCAACCGTGGCCCGACGGAAAATTCGTACCTGGAAATTGAAGTCAGAACCTTACACTAGGTAATTCTTTAAGCGGCAATAATTAAATACCGTCAACCGGGGCGAATTACTACAGTTTTTCACAAACCATGATTTTGACGTGATCTACAATTCTAGAAAGTGCCTTAATTGTCTAAAATTTTTAATAGCTAGCTGTAGCGATTTACCCCGCAATGCGGCAAATCGCTTGACTTATTTAAAGCCTATAAAATGTTTTCCGTGGTTATGGCGAAAGTACTGTTATATGTGCGTGTATCCTACACTAAAATTAGTACAAAACTAAACCAGTCCGTCGTAGTTAATAGAAGTAAAAATCTAGAATTAATGACAAATCAAATTTTTTATCAAATATTCATATCAACAATATAAACTCTCACTAAAATATCGTTGTATAGAATAAAGTAAAAAAAATAGTAATGAGGAAAGAAACAAGAACTAGCTGTTACGTATAAAGATAACCTTTATTTTATTTTTACATTATTCAGTTATTATTGACTATATGGCAATATGAGTATTACAAATCACTGTAGTTATATTTTTTCGACGTTATTCGTCAATGCAAAAGTTTTTTTGAATTTATTTATACACGGAGAGACTTTTGTTATCAATATTTCTTTTATCGCATATCCATAATTGAAATAAAATAGACGAATTTAGAGATAATCGAGGCACGGTTAGAAAAACATCACGTGCGTCCAAAACTACGACCCAAGACAGGTTTATGTGTAAACATCTTCATTCCGTAAACATCAATAAATTTCATTTTTCTATACACATATCAATATATGTAGAAAAATACTGTATGAAGACGAAAGAATTCGGTGTGTTTCTGACCTTGCATCTTCCAATGTTTCGGTGTGAGAGAACCTTGCGTTACACTCGAGCCATGGTTTCACTTTTCTCAGGCGCGACTTCCCATATCGAGGTCTAAGATGATTATACATAGGGTTACCACCTAGGCCGGTTTGCGCCGGTTTGACCGGCGCAAACTTCTTGAGGCCGGTTGCCGGCAGAGGCGCGTAAAAGCCGGCGGAACTCTCAAAATGCGTAAACAAATTATGAGTTTTATATATTTTAAACTTTTTTAACTCAAATTCGTGATCTGTTGTGGTCAAACATAAAATTTTTGAAGTCCCGATAGATGGCACTGATCATGAACCACCCTGGTGATTAATTCAGTAACTTGAAGTTGTATTTTGAACTGCAGTGAGACTCCAGGTTGCTCCGGTATAATGCCCAAATTTGACCTAGCTTTCCTGTCAATAATTCTCTGCTCGCTGATTGGACATCAGAACGGGATCGTTGTTGCCGTTGATTCGTTGAAACGAAAAACATTAAAAGGAATTTATTTGAAATAAAGTACACTAGATTTAACAGTTAATGGTTCACAATTTATTAATAATGAGTCTTCACCATTACTGTATCAACTTCACAAATTGTTAGTTTCGTGGTTAAAAAAATAGCAAATCACTTAATTCACAATCGTTTATAATTGTTTATAACGCGGCGTCCCACTTCACGTTTAACAAATTAGTTTATTTTGAATTGTTCATGTATACATTAGTTTCAAATGAATTTCCTAAGTCCAAGCTTGATCAGAAGAATTCTAAGTCCAAAAGACCTAATTTTACAATATTGAGTGTCGCAGGTTTAGTATTTAAAATGCGGTTCGGAGATACAAAAATCTGGCGTTTTTCCGTTGTGCGCGCCTTTTTATAAACTATATTTTGGGCGGAGTAATCTCCCACTTTACCTTTTCAGCGAATCAAATCGCTGACGTGATTAAATTTAATAGTCATTTTACCAATTAGAAATTAGGTCGCATGGCTCCGCCTATTAGATTTAAAACGCAATATGACTCATTCATTGATTGACATTTCTAAACAACTTTGGTCAAAAGTCCAAATTGTGACCGGATGTTTACAATATGATTTCCTGTCGAAAGCTGTTTTAAGGCACGTTCTGATACTAAAAATATCTCAATGAGTCATCCTTAGGAATTCTGAGAATCTAACCTATTTCTTATTGCGTAGTAGTTTATAAGTATTTCCTTGATATCGAATTAAATCCATAATTCTAATTCTTTCTATTATTTCAGGACAGAGAGAGAGTATTAAATAAGAATTATTACTTCTAAATTGTTCCTATTCTTTACTTTTAAGTTATAGTTATTAGTTCAACTTTAAATTCTTATTTGAATTTGAACAAACATCGATCAATCGATATATCGAATCGATACCTTGCTAGCCGATACTAGTTTCCGAGATACCCTGGCGGACCGAACGAACGGAACGGATACGCTACAGCGTATCCTTATAGTATCCACAACGTATCCTCTCCGTATCATGCAAGAAAAACTGATTAAAAAAGAAAGATTAACATTTCACTTGTTGAAATTCGGATTCTACGTGAAGTTTTGAGTAAAAAGGTCACAGAGTAATCGCAATAGTTTTTCTTGCAACATTAAAAACTTTAAAAAAATATAATTCTTATCGATGACGTGCGCTGAAGGCGACTTCAAACGCATCGTCGTTCAGTAACAGTTAATAGGCGTTATCCGTCGACGATGCGTTTGAAGTCGCCTTCAGCCCACGTTATCGATAAGTATTATATTTTTAAAAAGTTTTTAATGTTGCAAGAAAAACTATTGCGATTACTCCGTGACCTTTTAACGCAAAATTTCACGTAGAATCCGAATTTCTACAAGTGAAATGTTCATCTTCCTTTTTTAATCAGTTTTTCTTGCATGATACGGAGAGGATACGATGTGGATACTATGAAGATACGCTGTAGCTCTGATTTCATTAAATCATTTTGGAATGTTTACTTTACTGAAATTTTACGACTTTTGGACCCAAAAGGTATGTGACTTAACCTTACATATGCCACCCTTAAATAATAAGAAACTCAATTTTGAAATATTCAACCAAGAGAAATAAAATTCGGCGCAAATTAAAATAAAGCAAAAGAAAAAAATGAACCTTGAACCTATTTACAATTTAAAATGAGGTTAAAGAAATAAAATTTTAATTTAGTTTTATACATATATTTTTATACCATTTCTTCTTCAATATTACAAAATAAAGATAAAGAATCTAAAATGTAAATTATTTTTAAATTCATAAAATTTTATAAAAAAGTTAACATAATTTTCAAACAAAAATATAGATATAAGTCATATACATAAAAAAGAAGGAATGTATTGTCTTTATATTTTCAGGATACATATTTCTAAAATTTGAAATAATTTTTATCAAATTTAGCTTATACATATTTTTTGTTGTTGTTATTTTTAATTATTCTCGTCACCCTCTATAAACATAACACCATAAAGTGAAAATAATCTTTTGTTTTCTGTGACAGAATAATACTTTCGAAATAAAAAAATAATTACGATCTCTAATTCACTATTTTATGTTTAATCTTAACAGTCACTATTTGATCTTAAAATTATTTATAGTCACATCTCACTAAAACACTACACGGCCAACAAAACCAGCTCAAACATGCGGACTTTCCAAGGGCAAAAGGGGAATTATGTCTCGAACGCCCTCCACCAGGTTCACCTCAACCCAGAAGAAGATGTCGATGACGGTTCCGTTCGATAATTCACCACCTGGAATCTCACAGGTGCTTCTACTTCCATGGGCCTGACAAAGATCTCGGGCACCCTGTAGGCATGCCAGCCCGCATGATACTATCCTGAGTCCCGGATAGCTTGAAGGCAAATCCAGCATCTTCCGGCAGGAAAATTAAGGAACGGCTCAGTCCCACATCCCTGACAAGGACGAGGAGCAAAAAAGTTCGAGATGCCAACGAAATGGAGAGTCCTTATCTCCCAATCAAGACGAACTGTCAACAATCCTTGCTGAGCGTAATTTAAACATCTCCAGATCCAACCCTCAGGACTTTGGGCTACCGCAATTTGACCAAATACATGCCGGATTCGTGAGTTTTCATTTGATAATTCATTGATCACTTCCTCAGAAAAATCATTATTTCCTTGAAGATAAAATAGTCTTTGATTTTCAGAAGCGTTCATTTGAAGAACGACGTCTGGAACTTGTCTGGGAGGCATTAATCGTTCCAGTACTGGTCTCAATTCCCGGAGATTTTGGACTTTCTCCGCTAAATAGTTTAAAGCCAAGTAGACTAATAAGGCAACGACAATCATGTCAATCATTTGGACGTAGTCACAACACCAGTTCACTTTACACAAGGAAGAAAACCAAAACAAAAATTTTCGTGATCCAGAATCGATTAAAGATTTGGTAGGAATGAAGATTTGAACGAGCGTCATTAGTGCCATGGTGGGGGAAAAGTACCCAACTTTCCGGAATATCATTCACAGGTAAAAATTTCAATTACTAACTTTCAAACTTGTTATTTTTATTTGAAAATAATTTAAACAATTTCCTTTTCAAATTTTGTTATTGCTTTCCTTTTCTTTTGAACTTGTTTTGATTCACATAACCTCAATACGAAACTGACAGATGTGCGCTCACTCCCCACATTTTTTGAAAATTCTCTATATTCATAGGGAGAATTTTCACCACTAATGTGTAAAATAAGATTGACAAATTATGAATAATTTTATTCATGTCCTCATAATGTGACTTTTTTTTAATCTGAAAGGTATTGTTTCAAATACCAAAAATTCTTTCCTTATAGGTTATTTTGCCCGCGAAATCCTTTTGAATTCAAATTTAACAACTCAATTTAAGTAGTAATATTTATCAAGATTTAAGACAATAAAAATAGTAATAAAATATTTTTAATATAACATTAAATTTTATATTATATAAGTAATAAATGAAAGAAATTCTTCCAGAATCAGCAGGACTAGTGATTTTAGCTGTATTTAAAATTCGTTCTGGAATTTCGTTGTCAGATAAGTATTCAATAATGCATATATTATATTCTATGAAATTATTAAATTATAATTACTTTTCTTTGTTTTTAAACTTGTTCAAAACTTTTGTTTAGATTATCTGGGTCTGCAGATAACGGTTAACCAAGGAATTAAGCTATAGCACTTTATAGCTCTTCATCAGTAATTCTGGGAGTGTCCCTTTTTTATAAGGAATACATTAGCAAGGTAAACAACTAATTACATACATATGTACATATTTATCTTTTTTTTTAAATTCTATTTGCACCCTTTTTTTTAACCAAGGTGAAGAGTTTTCATTTCGTATTGACGTTTAATAGATTTTAGATATCTTACCTCTTTTTTATTTTATCATGAAAAATGTGATATATACTCTATAAGAAAAGAAGTAAGATTTCTAAAACCGACGTTTCGACGAATGTTACTATTCACCTAAGTTGCATATTTTTTGTTTACATTTTCATTACTATTATCATGTACATCATATTTTTGTTAAAATCTAAATGCTATTTCATTTCGATTATTGAATTATAAACTACTCTCATCATTTATAGTTATTCAAAAATTGTTTTAATATCAAAATTACTCTTGGAAGAATAATTTTTTATTTCTTAAATTTTGCAGATTTTAAAATTCTCAAATTTAAAATCAATTTGTCATCTTAGTCTTTCATGCATGGATATGAACTGAGTCTCAACTTATCCAAATGGACAATTTTAGTCTTTGTAGGGCTAATTCTTATAAGAGCGTTACCTATCAGTTCTTCTAAGACATATGGTCCATCATAATAGGGTGAAAACTTTTTGTTTTCTCTTTCATTTATTTCTAAGTATACTTGACTCCCTACCTTAAAATGCTTAGGATTAGCTTTCCTATCATAGTATTTCTTATACTTTTCCTTTGCTTTTAGGAGTCTTTCGTGAGCCAGGGAGTGCACATTGTCAAGCCTTAGAAAGAGTTCCTGCAAATGCATCGTATACGTCTTATCAGGAGGATTAGATGAGAAGCTCGTCGGAAGATTAGTATCTCTACCGTAAACCAGAGTGAATGGAGCAAGCCCTGTTGCCTCGTGAACATTCACATTATAGGAAAAAACTGCAAATCTAGTCCAATCATCCCAGTCGACTTTTCCTTCGAAACTCCTAAGATACTCAATCAAGGTATGATGACTTCTTTCTAAAGATCCTAGACTCTGCGGGTGATAAGCAGACGATTGGATCTTTTTAATTCTGAATATTTTGCAAAAAATCTGGATCACTTTACTAACCAAATTAGTACCTTGATCAGATTGTATCACGCGCGGGCAACCATACCGCGTAATAAATTCTTCGGCTAAAGCTCTGGCTATAGTAACTGAATAGGTATCTTTCAAAGGTATTGCATCACAATACTTTGAGAATACACATTGTATCCTAAAGATATGTGTGTTACCCTTAGATGTAACTGAAAGAGGTCCTACGAGATCAATTTGAATCTTCTCAAATGGTTCTTTGGGAGCGTCGGTTATCAACATTGGTTGACGAGTTTTCCTTGTAACCAATTTATTTCTCAGACAACTCCTACATGAACCAACGATTCTTCTAACGTCTTCCTTCATATTATCCCAATAATATTAAGATCTAAGTGTCCAATAACATTTCGAGCAACCTTTATGTCCACCAACAGCAGACTCGTGAAATTCTCTGATTATGTCATCTCTTTCATGACGTGGTGGAATAACTATTTCACCGGAGCAGATGACAATTAATAATTCAGACCCGACAAAATGCTGTCGAAACATTTGCTCAATCGAGAGCCAAGAGATCTGATCTAGATCGTTTCCCTTCTTCGAAATCTTCAAGCTCTTGACATTAAGAGTCTTCATTGCATTTTTTAATGCAATAATTGCACTAGATATGTGATTCAAGAAAAGCTGATCATCATGCTTATTCTTCACAATCAAAGCAAAAATGTACCTATTATTCCGGGTGAAGACTAACACTTCACCTAATTTAGGATTACTTCTCAAGAAATCTTCAACCTTGAAGAGATTATGACTCACTAATTCTTGATTAGTTTCAGACATCATCGAACCATCGGCTGAGACAAAATGAGCAATATGGCCTCTACCAATATATATTTTGTCCTTACAGTATGATATACACGCATCCGAGACGACCAATGCAGGAGTCTTTTCAAGAAAAGCAACACTGTTCTCACCCTTGTGTTTGTCTTCCATCTCCTGCAAAGCGCACAATTTACTTTGCGTCTTCACGACAGGAGAATTTAATCCAACGCCCGCACCCCACAACCCACTCAGAGCCGATGACGACGTGGGCATCAAGGGATTCTGCTTTATGGGCACCTGGGCTAAACCATTTTGAGCCAATGAAGGTATCTTAACTGGGTCGTTAAGGTCTCCATCAGGTGAAGCCATAAGGCTGTCATCACTGAGAGTTGAATCTCTCGACTCCGGTTTGGAATCCTTATCTTTCAAAGGGCCACCTAAACTACGGGGGTTAGCGCGTTTCCAGCCCCACGAATCTGGACCAAAATGCTGTGGTGTATTGGCGCAGACCGATAACGGGGTCCCTAATAGGCTACACCCAACAGAAGTCGCGAGTCGTTGTGCCTCGGTACTCTGATCCTGGGTGGCGATTTGATAATTCTGCGAGATTGAGTCTGGATTATTCATTTCACTAATCACCTCAATCCCAGTAACGTTACTTTCGACTGCTCTGCCATCTAGAGCCTCAAAACAAGCAAACACTCGCTCCATTATCTCATCTGGGTCAGTCTCGAAATCTGAAGCTGGAAGTTCCACAACCGCTATCAGCTTTGCATCAAAGGAATCCAAAGTAGATAATAAAGGGCCCCTATCATTCAGTAGATTTCTCGACAAAGCATCAGCGTTTGAATTCACTATTCCAGGCTTATACACAATCACGTAATCATGCTCACTCAGCTTGATTCGCCATCTAGCCAACCTAGAGACAGGATCCTTAATGCTATGCAGCCAAACTAAGGGCCTATGGTCAAAGCAAAAATGTACCTATTATTCCGGGTGAAGACGAGAACGAATTGGTGACCATATAAGTAAGGCCGGAAATAGTTGATGCAGAAGACAATAGCAAGAAGTTCCTTCTCTATTGTAGAATAATTTATCTCTGCTCCTTGAAGAGTCCGTGAGGCAAAAGCGATTGGTAAATCCTGACCAATTTTACCCTGACTGAGGTTACCTCTAAGAGCGTAATTTGAAGCGTCTGTTGTCAACACAAACGGTTTTGAAGAGTCCGGATACTGTAACAAAGGTTCGCAACAGATTTTATCACGCAGGATCTCAAAAGCTTCTTGTTCTAGAGAAGTCCAACGAAAATCAGAGTTATCTTTCAAAATCTTATTAAGTGGTTTAGCCACTTTGGCAAAATCCGGAATAAATCTCCTATAGTAACCTACAAGTCCCAAGAATTGTTTAACATTTTTCTTTCCTCTTGGAATAGGAACATTCTTTACAGCTTCCACTTTTCGGGGATCTGGTTTGACGCCTTCTTGGGTGATAATATGTCCCAAGTATACTATTTCTTTCTTCAAGAAATAACACTTTTCAGGGTTCAAAGATAATCCAGATGTTTTTAAACGACCGAAAAGTGCTTTTAATTTTTTACTGTGATCAACAAGGGATGATGCATAGATAACAATGTCATCCATATAAACAAATAGATCAATTCCTTGTAAACCAGTGAGAACTTGATCCATTACCCTTTGAAAGGTAGCGGGGGCATTTTTAGGACCAAATGGCATTCTATTGAATTCAAAATGAGCATATGGTGTGGAAAAAGCAGCTTTTGCTTTGGATGCAGGATCCATGGGTATTTGATGAAAACCTGATGCTAAATCCATAACAGAGAAATATTTAGCCCCTCCTAATTGATCTAATATCTCTGTTATTTGCGGTAACGGGTAGGAATCACTAATGGTCTTTTCGTTTTGTCGACGATAATCTACCACCATTCTCCATTGTTTATTACCATGAGGATCTGGTTTTTTGGGAACAACCCAAACAGGAGAATTATATGGGGATACTGATGGTCGAATTATTCCATCCCGGAGGTATTCTTTAGTTTTTTCTATAATTACTTTTTTATGAATGGGTGGGTGACGATAATTTTGTATGTTTACCGCTTTATTATCAGAGGTGACAATTTCATGGGTAACAACATTAGTTGACCCCAATTTGTCATTAGGAAGATGAAATTGTTGAGAATAATCAAAAAGTATAGGGAAAAGACTTTCTTTCTCTTCATCATTTAAATCAGAGAAATTTATAATTTTAAAAATTTCAGAAAATATGGCAGCCTGTTTTCTTTCATCAACAGAATTTTTGAGGTCCTCACAATCAATGTCTGAATATTCTTCAAGCTCAACTGGTGGTATTGTTAGTTTTACCTGCTGATTATTGGAATTTATAAAGAAGATTTTAGCAGTTCCCTCTTCATTAAAAACCAAAGTCTCACCAGCGAAAATTCCAGGACCACACTGAATTCTACGTACGTGACCTTCTTTTAATTTAGTATCTTTTAATCTAATTGTTACTAATTTCTTTGTTCTTGCAGGTAAACTGATTGTCTTATGGGAGGCAAAATGATTCTGACACAATATGGAATGAAGCTTCGAGACCCTTTATGATCAATCTGATCTCACCGATAGTGGAAATCATTTCTGGACCTATGCCAACCAAATGAACTATTCGCCTTTTGTTTATCCAAACTGTGGGACTCACCACATTTTCTTTAAGCAAACTGACACCAGCACCAGTATAAATTAAGAAAGTCACTTTATCTTTTGAAAAGGAAGAATTATCTAACTCTATTGTCGCATTTGGACCGAATTCGTTGAATTTTCCGAGTGAGAGGACGATCCTCTGAGTTGAGAGGGGTTTCCACTTGGAGTCGTCTGGTCTCTCGCCAGACAACCCGTCCCGAAGTTTAAATGACTCATATTTGATTTTTCCCTGAACTTAGATCGTTCCTTTTCGTGTCTTCGTTTAATGTTACAGTCCTCTACAGAATGGTTATTTCGATAACAATAACTACAACCCATACTCTCTTTGTCCTTTACATTTCTTTTAATCTTCTTTGGACAGTTTCACTTATAATGTCCAAATTCTTTACAATGATAACATTGCACTGAATCTAAATTACGAACAGGCTTAGTATCATCCTCTACTCGCAGATGGGCTACTCTCTTTAGTATGTCTTGTCCTATTTTATTCTTAAAATTGGATCCCGACGAGGCAGAAGCAGCTGAGTCAGAGACAGATCCATGAACTCTTACCCAACTTTTAACTTTCTGATCGGCTTTAACGGCTAATGCAATAGCATAATCCAAAGTGTTAATTTCTTTATGATGAATGGCCATATAAATGTTAAAGTCTAATCCGCGTAGAAAATTCCCAATCACGGTTTCTTTGTATGCTTCACAACGGCCCACACCTCTTGCTCCGGGGGTGTTTTCCATTACTTGAGAAGTAAGTTTATTAAAAATTTTATTAACGCGAGCCCCGTATTCTTGAATTGACTCATCCGATTTTCTTTTAACGTTAGCTAAAGTTTGCGAAATTTGACTTACATCTTCTTCCTGCGCGTAAATTCGCTCCAGAGTTTTTAGGATGTCATTAAGTTCCAAATCGCTTTTATCTTGAATATGATAACGCGCTTCGCCGGTAATTTTATTCAAAACCATCATAGTCAAGTAAGGTGCATCGCGAGGATCGCTCATACCAATAACAGCCTTACAGTATTTCATGAATAATTTAAGTGACATATCCTTTCCTGTAAATTCCGGTATCATATGTCTGACTATTCGCGTAATTTTCTCTGGACCATAAATAAGATTTAGCGGTAATAAAGGAACAGAGGGGGAGTCCTGGACCTGAGTCTCGTGTCTCTGCAAATCATTCCAACCCTCGCCACTTTGATCCGAACTCAAAGAATTTGTCCTATCACTATCAGAAGGATTTTCACTCACTAGTAATCTAGATCGCATATTCTTCAGTTACTATCGCAGGTAGTCTAGCAGGACCATCGTTTTTGTCTCGCCTAGCCTTTTTCGGGGGTGATGCTTCGTCTACATCTTTCGCATTCTTATCTAAACGACGTTTCCTATTCGGAGCCATGTTATTAAATTTTAAAGACTTACTCTTTTGACGACAATCTTTCGGTGAAAAATAATCCAATTGGTAGTGCACAATACAAATTCACAACACTATTGATTTTTAATTTTCACAATTATTCACACCATTCTTCTTTGTTCCAGGAAGATGTTCAGAATTTTTCGAGTGTTCTTGATCCTTCAGGAACTTCCTTCGAGTAGTTGTTATTGAGTCCTCTGGAGTTGGTCCCACGATGCCGTACCCTCTTCCGTTTCGGGCCAGTACAACGTTGTCGTGTCCCTTTTCCGTCCGTTCTGGGCAGGTAATTCAGGATCAGATTTTATTTGGTGGTCTCTATTAAACCGTTAACCACCTTGGTGCAATTGTCGACACCCTATGCTGCCGGGAGTAAAACCACCACAAAACCCTGGTAGAAGATTGCGGCTTTTACTTTCAATGTTTATTGTAATAAATTGGTAATCTTGTTCAATTGATATTCCAGATTCAAGAGATAGTGTTTTCCGTTAGTGGAGTAATCTTTTTTTTTTGCGGTAAGACGAACGGCCTTGAATTTCAGTCTGTGGGTCAGTATTCCAGTGGCCCAGGCTTTCTTTAATTTATTTTATTTATCCTCTTACGGTGCAATTATCCCACCGCTGTCACCAATTGTAATGCCCAAATTTGACCTAGCTTTCCTGTCAATAATTCTCTGCTCGCTGATTGGACATCAGAACGGGATCGTTGTTGCCGTTGATTCGTTGAAACGAAAACCATTAAAAAGAATTTATCTGAAATAAAGTACACTAGATTTAACAGTTAATGGTTCACAATTTATTAATAATGAGTCTTCACCATTACTGTATCAACTTCACAAATTGTTAGTTTCGTGGTTAACAAAAATAGCAAATCACTTAATTCACAATCGTTTATAATTGTTTATAACGCAACGTCCCGCTTCACGTTTAACAAATTAGTTTATTTTGAATTGTTTATGTATAAATTAGTTTCAAATGAATTTCCTAAGTCCAAGCTTGATCAGAAGAATTCTAAGTCCAAAACACCTAATTTTACAATATTGAGTGTCGTAGGTTTAGTATTTAAAATGCGGTTCGGAGATACAAAAATCTGGCGTTTTTCCGTTGTGCGCGCCTTTTTACAAGCTATATTTTGGGCGGAGTAATCTCCCACTTTACCTTTTCAGCCAATCAAATCGCTGACGTAATTAAATTTAATGGTCATTTTACCAATTAGAAATTAGGTCGCATGGCTCCGCCTATTAGACTTAAAACGCAATATGGCTCATTCGTTGATTGACATTTCTAAACAACTTTGGTCCAAAGTCCAAATTGTGACCGGATGTTTACAATATGATTTCCTGTCGAAAGCTGTTCTAAGGCACGTTCTGATACTAAAAATAGCTCAATGCGTCATCCTTAGGAATGCTAAGAATCTAACCTATTTATTATTGCGTAGTAGTTTATAAGTACGCTGAGAAAAAAAATTGGATCCAAAGAAATGCATTTCTTTGATTGCATTCATTTGAGCCAAAAAACCCGTTTACTTAATTGTACTGAATATTGTTTGAAAGCAACAAACTCGTGCATTGATTCAAAGAAATCATTTCTTTGAGCGCTATTTCTTTGAAGTAAAGAAATATTTCTTGGCCTGAGAATATGAGATAATTAACTCAAGGAATTTATATCCTTAAAACTAAGAACCTAGTTTCCTTGAATCTTGCTTTCGCATCCGAGAAATATTTTTTTAGTTTAATATATTTGAGCCTTTGAAATACAAAATATTTTATTTGAAATAAGTAACTCATTGATGCTTGAAACAAATATTTTGTGTTCTTTGAATCAAAGAAATATTGACATAAATGAAAGCAATATTAATTAAGTGAAAGCGATATTTCTATCATATAAGGGCACTGATTCTGTTGTTTTAATAGAACGTGTCATTAGTCGAATAAAGTAGTTCGTTCACTTAAGTAATAATTTATTCACTTGGGAGATATGTTTCTTTTAATGAATAGAGTGAAGCGATTTATGTCCAATAAACATTTTCTTCAAGTGAAGAAATATATTTTTGAAATAACTTCAGACACCATTCGTTCGAAAAAATATTTTGGTAAAATTCTTTATTTGTACCGAGTAGTTCAGACATATGCCGCCAGGTGCGTAGAGTTTATAGTCTCACAATAGAAATGGATTCTCCAGTCTTTAAGTTAGCCATACATTTTCACAGTAGATATACCCATTAGTCTTCTTAATACAATGAGCAAAATTTTTGAAAAAATAATACTCACTCGCGTAAACTATCACCTCGAGGAAAACAGCATCCTAAAACCACAACAATACGGTTTTAGAAAAGGTCACTCTACACAGCACATGATGCTTAAGCTTACCGAAGCCATTAGCCTAAATTTCAATCGAAGAAAACATACTGGAGCTGTTTTCCTCGATGTAGAAAAAGCCTTTGATAGTGTCTGGCATGTAGGACTACTCAGAAAACTAATAAATTACAATTTCCCAAGAGAACTTATCCTTTTCATACATTCTTATCTCTCCAACAGAAAATTCTCAGTCAAAATAGGCCAGACACTTTCAAAAGAGAAACCCATCCGAGCGGGTGTGCCCCAAGGCAGTATTCTAGGACCGGTATTCTTTATTATCTACGTTAACGACATCCCTGAGGTTCCCGAAGTTACAATTGGATTGTATGCAGACGACACCGCACTATTTACTTCTTCTTGGTCAGTTCCGAAAATCTTAAGATTACTTAACAAAGCTCTTGAAATCATTGAGGCATGGGCTAAGCTTTGGACAATAAAAATTAATGTAGCAAAGTCAGAATCAATTCTTTTTTCAGTCAGAAAGCCTGCTAAAATAGATCCACCAAAAATGTTTAATGAACCAATAGAATGGAAAAATTCCGTAAAATACCTAGGGGGTAAACTTCATAAACGCCTTAATTGGAAGCAACACATTCAAGAAACTAAAGGGAAAGCTCTCGGGGTTATCTCGCGTTTAAATCCTATTATTAATAGACACTCGAGTCTAAAACCTGAATATGGAATCCTGATTTACAAAATGTTTATCCGACCAATCATAACCTATGCCTGCACAATTTGGGGAGGTGCGTCAAAAAGCAATATTAGTCACATTCAGATCATTCAAAATAAATTCCTCAGACGTATCACAAAAGCCCCTAGATATACCAACAATTCTGTTCTTCACAGAGAATTTCAATTACCCTACATTTCAGAATATATCAAAGAAACCGCCACTAAATTCTATGAATCTACATCATTATCACCTCTTGAACATATTTCCTCTCTAGGGAAATATAATTTTGATCCGCTTCGCAAGCACGCGATGCCAAAAGACTTCCTCATGAAATAAGTCAACCAGCGACTTTCATTTTTCGACCCCTCTACACAAGAGGGGGCGATGGTTTGGGCCCCCGCATCCCCC
>CAKNYM010049591.1:31612-57001 GCA_932195095.1 Andricus curvator
CACAAGAGGGGGCGATGGTTTGGGCCCCCTCATCCCCCCCCCTTTTTTTTACAGTAGATATAATCTGAAATATGTGGTGATTGGTGTTTATCAATCTTCCTAAGCATTGGTCAGTTGGTCTTGCTTGAAATTCTTTTTTCTACTCCGGGAAAATGAAAATAAATATATTATTATAAATTATAATCATTATAATTGCATTGAATACTTCTTTCAATAAATAGGCCTGCTTAATTTTTGTACTTTAAATATTCAAAATTTTTAAACAACAGGAAAACAATATGCCGCATCTTGGAAACAAATAGATATTTATTTCCGTTCAAAAAAATTTCTTCGTTGCAAAGAAATGTTTATCTTACCAAAAAATACGCTTATTTGAATCAAAGAATCATATATTTGTTTCAAAAAAAACTTTTACTCAGTCCGAGTTACATTTATTTGTATGTAATAATTATCTTCTTGAACTTACACTATATTTCTTTACATTACCAGCCATACCACGTTGAAAAAACCAGTTCTCGTCAGATCACTGAAGTTAAGCAGCGTTGGGCGCGGTTAGCACTTGGATGGGTAACCATTTGAGAAAACTGAGTGCTGTTGGCACATCGTGGGTGTGGTGAGCCCACACTTGTAGTTATTTACTACAAGTTATCAACCTAGAAACACTACCCGAATCGGGTAGTGTCACGCCTACCCCGAAAGGGAAATGGCTTAATGGTATACACACGGAACTCACTCATCATATCAAATACTTATTTATTACAGTCAATAACAAATCTATTTCGCTCAACGAATATTTTACAGTGTCAAGTAAGTATATCTATGCCTTAAACATTGCGTTTCTTAAATCCAAACAAAATATTTCTTTAATCTGAAGAAATATTTCTTCAGCCATATTCTGCTCTACCATTTCTTTGAATCAAAGAAATTTCCTTTGATTCAAATAAGTTTTTTTTTCCGTGTATTTCCTTGATATCGAATTAAATCCATAATTCTAATTCTTTCTATTATTTCAGGACAGAGAGAGAGTATTAAATAAGAAGTATTACTTCTAAATTGTTCCTATTCTTTATTTTTAAGTTATAGTTATTAGTTCAACTTTAAATTCTTATTTGAATTTGAACAAACTTTGATCAATCGATATATCGAATCGATACCTCGCTAGTCGATACTAGTTTCCGAGATACACTTCGTGTAACTAAACGTATATATTTTGCGGGCTCCAAGACCCCAAAATTTATAACGTTACATCCGGGGCCGTTTCGAAGTGGAAAATCGAACGGACGTTTCTTTCCATCTCCACATGTTAGAAAAAGAGGTCCGTTCGATTTTCGACTTTCGACATGGCCCTGGAGTTCTGCTAAGTCGAGCGAGAGAACTGAAAAAATAAGCAGTACGGCTACCGCCACGTGTATCATCTATCGCGATAGAAATGTAGACTCAAAATAGGATTTATGATTATATCCAGTATTTAATACTCGTTTTAATATATGTATCTAGTCTATGCAAAGTTAAGAAGTCTAATACTAAACTAAGGTAAGCAGATGATAAACACAGTTTATATAATGTCACCATTGTCATCAATAACCTAACCTAAAAACTAATATAAGCCAGCAGGAGATATTATTCAATCAATTTGGTTGTAACTATTTTTTAATATTTTAGTGCGTTAGTATTAAAACCTTTTAAATCAACCTTTTATAAATATAGTGTTCGATAACTCTGATGTTGTGATATATATGTGAATTGTTGTGATGGCATCGGCAAAAGAGTCTAATAGTCGTAAGAGAAATTGCATTTTCAAAGAAGAGTGGCTAAATGATCCACAGTTTAAAGATTGGCTGGCACCAAATAACGATAAAAATTTAGCAAAATGTGTGGTTTGTAAAGATACTCCAACGATATCTGTTAAATACGATGGAAAAAAAGCAATAACTAGATATGCTGAAGCAAAATCTCACGTGATCGCTACGCAAAATCTAAAAATTTCCAAGTCATTGACGGCGTTTTTTCCAGTGAAAGAGAGCAAATTAGAAAACAAAATCATTGCGGTTGAATTGACAAAAGTGTATCACAACGTAAAACATGGATTATGTTATTTATCGGCTGATTGTGGTAATCATTTAATTTTCTTCATACAACTTTATAATAAGAATTAATCATTTTTATGTTAATTATTTTGCAAGGATTAACTGATTACTTATTATTGCAGGAATTAAAATTGACAAAGAACTCTTTAACGATTCTGAAATGGCAACCAAGATGCAATTAGGCAGGACCAAAATGGAAAGCATTATAAAAAACGTGTTATGTCCATATTCCATAGAATTCGTTCTGGAAAAAATACGAAAATGGGATCTGCCCTATTCTGTTTCAAGCGATACTTCCAATAAAGGAAACCGAAAGTTCTTTTCGCTGGCTGTGCGAATCTTTGTTATAAACTCTGGCGTAAAAGATTATATCCTTGACTTTTACGAGGAATCAGATGAAACATCTGAATCAATTAAAAACACAATTTCAAGGTTACTCAAAAAAGTAGATCTAGATGTAGATAAAATGGTTTCTTATGGCGGAGATAGCGCTAACGTCAATTATGGAGAACACTGTTCGGTATACCAGAAATTAAGGGAACTAAATCCTCGACTGATCAAATCAAATTGCAAGTGCCACATTACTCACAATGCTGCCAAATATGGAATGAAGCTATTGACATATGATGTAGAAATCTTGGTTCTGAAACTTTTCAGCGAGTTTTCATGCAGCGCAAAAAATGTTGCAGAACTAAAAGAGTGTTTTGAGTTTGCAGAACAAGAATATCTTATTATTCTGAGACACATAGGAGTAAGATGGCTATCTCTATTTAGAGCAATCGATCGACTGTTGTTGAGTTGGACTCCTATAAAGATTTACTTTATCAAAGAAGGTATGTTACAGAATATGTACAAAGGTGTTTCAGTGATTTTTAAAATTTAGATAAATTATCAATCAATAACAATGTCATTTTTAGGAGAAGAGAACTGCTATACAATTATTTGGTATTTCGTAAAAGATCAAGCCGACGGATTGAGCGATGTGGCAACTCTTCCAGAATGTTACTTGTACTTCGTTCACTATTACCTTCAGATTTTTGAACCATTCATAAGAGTTCTAGAAAAGAAAACCTTTGGAGCGACCGACGTGTATGGTGTTATGGTAGCCTTGAGACAAGCTCTAAAGTCAAGATTGGAGGATGAATTCTTTGGCCTAGCAGTAAAACAGGCATTGCCGCATTTAACATCTTACGAGAAGAACAAGTTTTGTAATGAAGCTTTGACTACATACGAAAGAGCCATTAGTTATCTGGGAAAATGGTTCGACTACGAGAACTCCATTTTCAAGGACTTTGAGGCTTTAAAACTTGAAGAAAGAGTCCCGACTTTGGATCAAATCATTAAAATCGCGACTAAATTGAAAAATAGGGTAAATAACTGTAAAACTTAGCACCTGAAAATCGGTATGTTCTTTCAAAATCTAAAACTGATTTACTATATTGACTTTTTCGGTTTATAGATCGATGGTGATTCAACCTACGACAAAATTGTATGGTGAAAAAAGGTGTTTTCAGATCTCGAGAATGAATCGGACCTTTCGGCTTCGGAAAAGTGGGCCAAACTGCTTTAGAAAATCGACGCTCCGAATTTGAGGAAAATTGTAGAAGTTGTTTTTGGAATACCATGGTCAAAAGACAGGAACCGTTTATCTGTAGAAACGGTTAAAGCCGAAATTTGTGTCCGCCAAAACGTGGATTTAACATACTCTCAGTTTTACCGAGATATGAAGGGAAAAATTTCTCTATTAAGAGCAATGAAGTCCAATCAAAAGTATGATTTTAAGAATAAGAGTGGAGCGGGGGGTTAAAGTCGTTTTCCTGAATTCTTTATTAGAACTTGCGTGTTGAAAACCAAATACTAAAGATTTAAGGGTTTTATTATCTGATTTGTATGAGTCTACGAAAGAGCAAACTGATAGCAAAAAATGTTTACGTATAAACTTTAACTTTTAAAATAAGTATGGAGTAGGGGGTTGAAGAGTCATTTTCCTAAATTCTGTATTAGAACTTGCGTGTTGCAAATTAAATACTATGAATTTAAGTGTTTTCATGTCCGGGTTGTATGAGTCTACGAAAATACAAACATATATCAATAATGGTAGAAAACATGTTTAGCTTTAATTTTGTGTCTAGATGTTTATTAGGAACATTAAAAAATACAGTTTAACGTAAGTTATTTTTATCATAGCATGATACTTTAAAAAATGGTGTTGAAAACGATTTTTACAATACTACCCCCCCCCCCCCCCCGGGGAAGGGGGGGGGGGGGGGGGGGGGCGGGGGAAAGGTGGCAACCCTATTTACACATCAAAAAGTCGATTGTGTAAGTAAGTAATTGTGCGGCTATGAAAATGCAGACTAATATCTCTGATTGGATAATAAATCGTAAGAATATTAGACTCTTACACACACAAAATTACAGTATTTCTAAGTCGCTGTATTGAATTTTGTAATGGATTGGTATAGTGTTTTGAAAGAAGCGAAACAAACGCTTGGCAATCTTTCTAAACCACTATACGAAAAATAAGGGTCAGGTGATCTTGTGTTTCACGCTGGTGCATGGCAAAAAGAAAGACGGGTGGAAGTGTAGGAACGCACACTATGGTATGGGCTACAAATCTTTCTTAATATTAGACTATTACGTGCGCGCACGCTAACTTTTTGTATTCATTTTTCTCCTTTACTCAATTTTCGAATCACTATTTGAAGGGCGAGGAAACAAAAGGGCCTAACTGAAAATTTCATAATTTTACCGGGCGGGGAAAAAACGTTTTCATTCCGAAATATATTATTGAATCAAGTTGATATTTCTATTATATATTTTTGATATCATTTTACGTTCATCTCCCAAGTTTGAATTGATTGAGTTTAAATCCAAAAAAGTTATGAGCTTTTGAAATAAGCAGGGGCCTAAGTCGAGGGGTACCGTGGGATCTAAAGGGCATATCTGCACCGAGCCATCCATTGCGAGTCGTGTATTCCTCGCCACGCATTCGCGACACGCGCCGAGCGTCAGATTTTCGCGGCATTCTCCGCCAATTTTAACGCCAGAGAAAAAACAAAACAACAAAAATGCACGTTAGGGTTTCCTTTATGACACCTTGTTTGCACTTTTTCAAAAGTTTGATTCGTATACTTACAAATTTGAGTAATCCTCGAAACACACCAAACACGCAGGTTGCTTCCTTGGAGCCTACGGTAACATCCGGACACACTGAGATGATTCAAATATCATCACCGAATGCTAGAAGCTTGGCAAAGCATGCAAAAACCATGTTTTGCGATAAGACTCGATAAGCAGTTAGGCCCTTTTGATCCCTCGATACCCCTCGACTTAGGCCCGTGGCGCATTTTGCCTTCGTTTTTCAAGTTGAAAATTTTTTTTTGAATGTTTTGCATTATATCTCGTTGTGGGGATTTGTTCAAAGAATCCAAAAATGCAAAAAAATCAATTTCGAAAAAAATGTTAGTTTGGCCCTTTTGATCCCTCGGCCTTCATTTGTTCGCTTAAATTTCATGACCAATCAAATTCTTGCTGAAATTATATTCGAATATATATATATATATATATTTTTTTTTTTGAAAAAAACATCATTTTTGTACATACAATGACATTTGCGGGTACTTTCACGGCCATTTTTCTAAATATAAGCATCAATATACATCGCTAAATCATTAAATTATTATTATATTATAACGTTTAAATAATTCAGAAATACAACAGCGTACAACAAAACATCGTTGAATAATTAAAACATATCCACATATAATTTTGAAAATTGAATTAAGTTACATGCCTCTCTTTTTTCATGGTTATCTCAGCGATATACTAAGACCCACTTCTCCATGCCTGAGGAAGTGAATTGAAAAAATTCAAACTCCGATAAATTAAAGCTTGGAATCTGCTCTTTAAAATGAGACCAAGAATATAATGAAATATTTACTTCTTCTCGACTTATAATAAAAAATGTGGAAGCATGTCCAAAATTAAAATCAGTTCGTCGAGCGGCAGTCGAATGTCGAATTTAAATGACAATACGAGAACCAGTAGATATTTTATCATATTCCTAATCTGATTTTGAAGATGATATTTCCAACTCTAATTCCTACAACCTTCCATTTCCTTCTCTGAAGCGTGCAAAAAGTGGAATTTGATAATCGAGAATTGGTCACAAACATTTAAAATAAATATATGATAGAGTATGTGAGCTAAACATCATAATCATGATAGGGTAGGTGCAAATGTCATGAAGGTTAGCATAGTTAGTACATCCTTACATGGGAATGCATACGCCTTTTTTTTTTAATATTCTAAACGTAAAAGTAAGTTATAAATGTATAAATAGTAATATTTTTCAAGTGTAAAATGCATTTGCGCAATTATGTTTTATTCTTTTATCGGTTGAAGACCTTTCAGTTTCAAGAAATAAAATCAACTATCCAAAATTTTAAGTTATAGTGCCCGATTCTGATAAAATCTATCCGATACTACAACCTGAAATTTTGGCATATCTTATTTTATTGTAAATAGTACTAGTAGTAGATTTATTGAAACACAGTTACAAAATTCATATAAGTTACACACAAAAATAAATAAATCAAAACACTTGTTGGGCAAGTGGAGATCCGAGAGTAAATTAATAAAAATATTAGTAAAAGTGTCATACATAACAGTTATATATAACAATTATGTGCGGAACGTAACTTCTAAGAAATAGAGCTGATATAAAAGATATGCGCACGCAATTTTAAAATTTCATGAAGCATTTGTACAAATTTGTACATATATCCTTGCATATGCAAGGAGTCGACAAACCCGAGTTTGCAGAATGCACAAAGTTCGGAACCGAGGGTAACATCAAATTTTTCGTTTTTCATATATATTTTTGGTACATGTTTGTTTAATAGTCTGAACTGAGCGAAAATACGTTTAAAGAACATCGGCAATCGACGAAGTAAGTAAGACTGCGTTCCATTTTGCAGTGCAATACTCGGGTAAATTTGAACACTTCTTGATTTCTAACAGCATCGTAGGTCGCGATTATATAAAAAGAGCTTATGATTTTCCCGAAGATCGTTCGCGTCAGTCCCAAGGACGTCGAACGAGAGAGAGTGCCATGTATTGATTATTCCACAGTCTTCAAAAAAAGTTTTAATTTGTAGATACCAATTATATTTAATATCTGATTGATGTCGCTGAGATAAATCCTTAAGTCTTTCAAGACATTGCCTTGGATACCGAGAACTTTCCATGCAATAGATTTTATTTAGCCAAGACAACATCAAACAGAAGACCCGGTGGGACAGGGGCAACACTCTCACTTCCAATCGAACGGCGTAGTTGGGAGTATTGCTGGGAAGAAATAATAATTTTTTAAAAAACGATAGCTGGACGTGTTTGCAGAACTTACAAATTTTTTTGCGGCGGCGGTGAATGATACGGAGCTGGTTATCGGGAGGCCCAAATATGTATATTCATTGACAACTTCAATTTTGTCTTCTCCAAATTTGAAATACTTGAATTTCGGTTTCTTCGGAGAATTTTTTTGAAAGATCATGATTTTAGTTTTGGCGACATTCACTGTTAGTCTTTTTTGCGCGCAGTACAATCGTAAGGCTTCTAATTTTTTACTAAGTTCTATTGGAGTGTCAGCGAGAAGTAAAATATCATATGCATAATCTAGCGTTTGCACTTCTGTTTTGCTATTGATGGAAAGGCCTCTGCATCCTTGGTTTAAGAGAAAATCGCTGAAGTCACTTATAAAGAGTATGAATTGAAGGGAACTGAGAACCTCCCCCTGCATGACGCCTCGAGTGACCTTGACAGAAGATGTGTCACTGCCGGCCCTGATGCAGACAGATGCATTTTTATAGAAATTACGTATAATGTTAATCATCATTGTGCTTATGCCCAGCTCATGCAGTCTCTGCCACAACATTCCGTGACAAACAGAGTCAAACGCACCTTTAAAGTCTATGAAAGCAATATAGACTGAACCATTGGGATAGCTGAGACGAATCTGTATTAGCGAAATAAGGGTAAATAAGTTGTCTAGGCAACTCCTCCCTTTTCTGAACCCCGATTGTGATTCTGGAATTAAATTCGCATCAGTCACCCATTTAGTCAGCCGATTGCAAAGTATCTGCGTAAAAATTTTCGCTATGCAATTTACCAGTGTTATGGGTCTATAATTAGAAGGATCATGTATGTCTCCTTTCTTGAACAGCATGGACATTGTTAGTTGACCCCAAGAGCTAGGCATTATTTCAGTAGTCATGATTCGATTAAATAAAATCTCGAGATACTGTAGCCAATTTTCAGGAAGCCTTTTGTAAAAACTGTAATTGACGAGATCGGAGCCAGAGGCCTTTCCTTCTTTACATTTTGCTATGCTCTTTTTGCTTTCTAACGCGGTTATGTTGGAGTCAAGAGTTGGGTTGGGAATGTTTGGAAATTGAGGCACATCCATGATAATAATGGGGTACATTTTCTTGAGATGTAGAAACCAAGTTTTTATATTAATGTTATTCCGATAAGGGGTTTTCCGCCGAAAACTGTTGATAATGCTCCAGAAATCGGAAGAGCTACGAGCATCTGCTAGTGATTCTACTGTTTTGTTTAGAAACGCAATTTTTTTTAAATTTTAAAAGTTTTTTATATTCTTTTTTTATACTTTGATAAAATGAGTGCGTGCATTCAGATAACGTGTCCCTTTTGTAGACCTCTAGAGCAGCAATTACAAGATCTTTAGCCTCTGTACATTCTCTATCGTACCATGCTTTGCGGCTCTTTCTCATACCATTGGATATGTGCTTCATTCATAAGTTGTGAGCAACCTTTATTATAGTCGATATTAAATTTGTATTTAAAATATTCACGTCATCATCTACAATGGAACACTCCTCCCTATTTATCATGAAAGTATAGAATTCAGCTCATTTAGACGCGTCGAAATGGATTTTTAAAATTTTATTTCTACAGGGTTTAAGATACGAGATGGAAGAATAGTGTTCTAGACTGACTCAGACAGGGGAGTGATCTAAGAATGTCATAATAGGTAAGACCTTGAGGTCAGCCAGTAACCATAACCCATCGCGAGAGCACCATGCTAAATCGATTACACTAGTGCCTGTAGGCCCCTCGAAAGTGAAATGCGCCGGAAAGTCGCTAGAAGAACGGCCATTCAGTAAGACTAAATCGTTTTTTTCCATGTAATCGGCGAATAACTTGCCCCTACCATTTATGAAATTATCTGTAGAACATCGGTTAGCAGAGAAAGCCTTGTTAGACACAATCGCAGAGTCCAGCTGATTTAAATTAGCATCACGGCAGTTAAAATCGCCTCCTATAATAATTGAGATGTTAGGATTATCTTTATATACCTGCGCAAGAGAATTGTCAAAATTAGATAAGAAATATTCTATAGTCTTGGATGGCGGAAAGTATACTAGACCCAGTATAAAAACAATACGTTCATACATGATTTTTACAAAGATATAGTTGTTATTGCATACGATCACGTCGAGTTTAAGTTCATTATTGTTGTAACAAATAAGAAGCCCACCTTGAGCTCTGCCATATAGAGCGCATCTGGTTGCTGGGCAACAAACTGCTTGATAGTCATTGAGAAAATAAGGAAGTGTTACCGTATCAGCTGTTGACCACGTTTCGCATATACACAGGATGTCGTTATTGCTGAGAGTATGCTCAAAATCGGGGAGATTGGCAAGTCCGTGAACGTTCCAAGAGATAAGCCTTGAAGCACGAGAATTGTTTATGTTGATGACAGGTATTTGATATGTATCTTCATCGTGGGATTCTGGTTGCTACTTTGAAGGGTCAATTTGATTCCTCGGGCCATTATGCATTGCCGCTTTCGCCAGATTGCTTAGGCTTGAATTATTTGGCATGCAGTCGTCAGTTTTCGATTGCAGCAAGCGTTTATTTCGTCTGGTTTGCGGGCTGTTTGGGGGATCCCCGCAGAAGTAAGTGTCAAGTCGTTCGTTGACGAGGTTTTGCCCAGGTTTTTTGGGGGGACATTTCTTAGGGGGGCGGCCTCATTTCTGCTTAGGAGTTTGAATTTCATTGAGAGGTGTTTCTCTGGCATCTTTAAATAAGTTCTGGTCGTTATCAGCCACGCCGTCCCGAATTAGAGAATGAACTTCTTCCGGATGAATAGTGTTGCCATTTACCAACAATGTGTTATTCCTTACATATGCCTGATAACCGGAATCCTTGAGCTTTCGTGCGTGATCAAGTAGAACCTTTCTCTCTTCTCTCTCTTTCCTAGTGCGATCGTTGGCGATTGAGAGATTTAGCTCCCGTAATTCGGGAATTTTTTTGAAGATGGATCTGACCCATCGGGAAGAGATGAATTTGTTGATGACTGGACGTCCATTCCATTGCTTCCCAAGTCTAAACGCGTCAGCGAGAGCGGTTTCAGGAATTTTCAAATCGATCTTCTGAAATAAATTGAGGATTGAGGAGATGATATTACAGTTGTATTCCTCGTCATCCGGTAAGTTGTAGAGAATTATATTCTTTGCTCGATCCTGTTGGTGGAGGATCGCTACTTCATTCTCTACTGTAGAAAGCCTTTTCTGTATTTTAATAAATTCCGAAGAAATAGTTTTGCTGTTATCATTTATGGCTTGGACCTCCTTGCGTAGTTCAGCATGAGAAGATGTGAGCAGCTCGATGCTTCTAGTTAATTTGTCAATAGATTCGTGCAAAGTCATGCTTTTACCTGCCATTGTTTATATGTAGGGATGATTCACAGGAGAAAGTTCAAGTATGAAGAAGTAGACACTCAGTCATGAATGTTACACAGCACAAAACAACACATCAGGTCACGTGGAAAAAGAGTAAAATAAGGGGTTATGACACTGAGAAAACAAGATGCACCACAGCACAAAGCACTTAACAAATAGACCGGAAAAACTAAGATACGGAAATAATTTAGAGTCTCAGTATTACAGTACAATTCCATATAATCACAATAAAGGTCTTGAGGAGCTCTATCAAAATACGTCCGTACGCTACCGCAGCTCAAGCGGATCTCATTTTATTGTAAATATGTACCAACTATCCTAACCTTCCTGATATTTCCACCTATCCTATCATAACCATGACGTCATGCTAGATTACTCAATTGTAGTGAAGGTATGAAACATAAATAAACTTTGATTGTACAGATCATAGCCAATATTAAATGATATAATATTACTGTCAGTAATCAATTCCTGTTACCACACAAAAGATAAATTATAATTCAATAATTATGTGGTTCGATATTGTAAAAAAATCAATTAGTATACAACGTAAAAATTAATGAACAAATATTTTCATTGAAACATCCAAATAAATTTTACTTTATATTTTTATGAACAACAACAACAATAGGGAGTTCCGTTATGACAAAAACATTATTAATTCTCTCTTTTTATCATTTCCCAAAAATGAACCTAGTTTTAAGCGCTTTTACGAACCAAAACTCATACATGGTTCCGAGCATCAAAATTGTATTCATCACTCTAAAGGTAAGTTTCAGAAATGTATTAAAATTGGTTTAAATCTATATTTCACGGTTAAATAATAATAATATTTTGCAGTCTAAATTTCCATTGCTAGATAATACACATTTTTTCGACTTCAGCCAGAAATTTTCTAATTCTAAAAAACAAATGGGAGACAGAGTTTTGACATGTGCAAAACTTTGTAAATCCCGTGAGCCTGAGACCGGCCCCAAAAACCGAACCACGAGGCCGACCTTACCCAGTTTCACTTAACACAATCACTGCTGGTGCCATTCTAAGGGGAAGAATGGGACAATCCTGGAACAAAATTGCACATCTTTCTCTAACTTCGGTATCGCTAATAAAAATCAAACAATGAGAAAGGGAAAAGTTGAAATTCAAATTGCAAGCCTATATCCATCCTTAACCCTGCTCGTACCATTCTAAGGGGAAGAATGGGACAAGCTTAGGTCAAAATTGCAAAGCTTTTTCTAGCTTCAGCAACGCTGATTCATGTCAAATAATGAGAATGAGAAAAGCTAGAGTCGAAATTGGAAACCTATATTTATATTTACCTTGCTGGTGCAGAATAACGACCAAAGTCTTGATTCCTATCCATAATTAAATGCAATGGATAAACCGGGAAAGAAAATTGAAGTTTGCCAGTAATTATTTCAAAACAAATTTGGCATGTTTGACGTTTTTAATGTAAACAGAGTCTAAAAGACTTGAAGTTTGTATTACATTGACTTACTAATAAAAGAATGACGACAGCACTGTCAGTTACAACCATCTTGATTAATAAATCCAGAGAAAAAAAATAAAAATTACAATTCACGTAATGGTCCAGTGTCAAATAGCCAGATCCGTTACCGTTATGGAGGAGAGTCCAGCATTCGTAGGCAAAGAAGTTGGAGACGAACTAACCCCTCCTTTCAACGGAAACAAATATAAAGCTATCCTGAAAATGAGGAGCGGTAATTAAAATTTATGTTTTAAACTAAAAATACTACTATTCAATTTGTCGCTCTAAATTGATCTTTTTTAGTTGAAAACTCAACTATTTTTATAAAGAATGCATCTAATTGGTTCAAAACCAACTTTTTTTCAAAAGTTTACTTTTTCGGGTTGAAAATCTGTTAATTTATGGATTAAAATATTTTGTGAATTTGCCTTTTTTGTTAAAATATCAATTCTTGCATAATTCAGTGAGAATTTATGTTTCTTGGTTAATGTTACTACTGTTTATTTGGAAATTGAACTGTTTAGTTGAAAATTAACTTTTTTTAAACATTTTTATTTGCAGGTTCAAAATTCGTCTTTTTGGCTTAAAAATTCAACAATTTGGTTGATTTTTTTTATTTCTTTAATGAAAAATAGTTTTTAGTTGAAAATGTATTTCTCTTATTGAAAATTCATTTCTTTGGTTACAAACTTAACTACTTTTTGAAAATGAACCTTTTTGTTGAAGGTTAATATTTTCTGGTTGAAAATTCATCTCTTCCACTGAAAAAGATGAGAATTTGGTTGAAATCTCTTTTTTACTGGACTGCGAAATATTTTTTTTTTTTGTTGAGAATGTTACTATTTTTTTTTAAATTCGTCTCTTCGGTGTGATGGTTAATTCTTTTAGCAGAAGTTTTATCTTTTTTGGAGAAAAATGCCACTGTTTGGTTAAGCATTCAACATTTTTGGTTGAAAATGTAAGTACTATAATGCGTTTACTTGGAAATTTGACTATATGGTTAAAAATGAGCTTTATTCGTTTAAATTATAATTGCGGGATGAAAATTCACCTTTTTAGCTTAACAATTTAACAATTTGCTCACAATTTTTTTATTTCTTGGAGAAAACATCCTTTTTAGTTGAAAATTTATCTATTTAATTAAAAATTGATCTCTTTGGTTGAAAATCTTACTACTTGGTTGAAAATTAACCTCTTTGTTGAATGTTTATATTTTCTGGTTGAAGATTCGTCTTTCTGCTTGGAAATTTAACATTTTAGTATAAATCTTTTTCTTTCTTGACTGGAAAATCTTTTTTTTGGTTGAAAGAGTTACTAATTTTTTTAATTCTTCTTTCCGGCCTACAAATAAAACTCTTTAACAGAATTTTCATCTCGTTTGTAAAAAATGCCACTGGTTGAAAATTAATCATTTATAGTTAAGAATTCAATTATTATTTTATTACTAATTCGTCTTTTTTTAATGAATTCAACTGTTTTTTATTAAAAACTAGAAACTCTTTTATCTGAAATGTAAACTATTTTATTTTTGTTGAAAATTCATCTTTTTTGTGGAAAATTCAAGTTTATTTTGCATTATCTATAAATTTTAATCTGTAATTTGTCGAAAGGTTCTCTTGCACGTGCAACTACTTTAAAAAAAATTATTTTGAAATTTCAACTGGCAATTTATAACTATTTCATAATAATTAATTAAGTAAATAATTAATTATATGCATATAATTTATTAAATATATAATTCTTATAAGTATATAATATTTATAAATGATGAGTCATACTTCTCTGACTGCTTTCAATATTTATAGAGAGGATGAAAAATACTTACAATCAATTAACTTCAACACGGATGGAGAAATAATTTAAAAAAAAAGCAAAAAAGCAGTTCCAAAAAAAGATGCCCAGGCTGCAGCAATAAAAAAAGAACAGGATAAAGGCCATAAATCTTTAAACAATCTTTCTGCAAAGATGCCTTTATTATTCTCCGTCTCAGATCGCAATCATAATAATTATCAAATTCAAATAATGATCAAGTGTTTTTCATATATATGACCTCAAATGAATACAAAAATTGAATTCCGTAAAAAACAATATTTTGTAATGATCGCAATAGGCAAATTAACCAAGAAAGCAAAAAAATCTGCAAGAAAAGAAAATCGTACAGTTGATGAAGAATTTGTAGCCGATTACTTTCCTAAAACTGGTCAATGTGATTCTAATGGTAAAAACAGAACATGTATATTGAATTTTATTTGTTAATTTTTTGTTTTAATTCTTATGTCTTCGAAAATTATACTTTCTTCACAGCTTTTCCACGAAGTTGCTCGGATGAGAAAGACCCAAAAAAGTTAAATAAGAACAAATCCAATCCGACGAAAGGTCATACAAAGTAATCATAATTTTAATACTTATTTATTATATGTATTGTATATTTGAAATAATTACCATTACTTCCACTTTATATCGACACCTGCTGTTAAAAGAAACCTCTCTTTGAGTGATCGTCTAAAACGACCACTCTAGCGCTGATCGTTTAAAAGAACCACTCTGTTTTTTGAGTTTGCCCCTCGTTTCAGTACATGCAATGTTCCAGAGAAATTTAAGGACGTATTTGGAACATGAAGCGTTTTCAGAACATTATTTGGTCTGACTTAGGACAGTTTTAAAAATGTTCAAATAACGTCTTTTAACTTGTACGTCCAAGGAACGTTTTTAGAACGTTCCAATTACGTTCTTAAATTTCGTACCCACTGGGTTCCTCACACGGCAAACAGCAAATAAGTTTAGTAATTACCTCTCTCCGGCTTAACATATTATTTTAAAATATTTTGAATTCGCGGATTTCTAGGAATTCACGAAATTCACGGGATTCAAGGAATTCAACGAATTCGCGGAATTCTAGGAATTCACGGAATTCAAGGAATTCACGGAATTCAAGGCATTAGCGGAATTCACGAAATTCACGGAATTCACGGAATTCTAAGAATTTAGGGAATAAGGAATTTAAGGAATTTAAGGAATTCACGGATTTTACGGAAATCATAAAATACACGGGATTCACGGAATTCACGAGATTGACCAAATTCAAAGATTTCATGAAATTCAAGGAATTAACGGAATTCTCGGAGTCAACGGAATTCACGGATTTCATAGAATTCACGGGATTTAAAGAATTCACGGGATTCAAGGAATTCAAGAAATTCACGGAATTCCCGGAATTCTCGGAATTCACGGAATTCAAAGAATTCACGAAATTCAAGGAATTCACGGAATGCAAGGAATTCACGAAATTCGAAGAATGTACGGAATTTAAGTAATTCATAGAATTCAACAAATCACAGGATCAAGGAATTCACGGAATTCATGGAATTCAAGGAACTCTAGGAATTTACGGAATTCAAGAATGTATTCTGTGAATTTCTTGAATTCCATGAATTCCTTGAGTTTCTTGAATTCTTTGCGTTCCTTGAATTCCTTGAATACCATGAATTCCGTGAATTGCTTGAATTCCATGAATTCCTTGAATTCCTTGAATACCATGAATTCCGCGAATTGCTTGAATACCATGAATTCCGTGAATTGCTTGAATTCCATGAATTCCTTGAATTTCGTGAATACCTTGAATTCCGTGAGTTGATTGAATGCCGTGAATTCCTGGAATTCCGTGAATTGCTTGAATTCCTTGAAATCCGTGAATTCAAAATATTTTAAAATAATATAATTTTGATCCAGGCTTGTCCCATTCTTCTCCTTATAATGGCACCAGCATGGTAAATATGAATATAGGTTTCCAATTTTAAGTCAAATTATTTCCTTTCTAGATACTTGAAATTATTTGGTGCTACCGAAGCTAGAAAAACCTTTGCAATTTTTATCCAGGCTTATCTCATTTTTCCCCTTAGAATGGCACCAGCAGGATTAAAGATGGATATAGTTTTTCGATTTGACTCGCAACTTTTTTCCTTTTCATTCTTTGAATTTAATTAGCGTTACCGAAGCTGGAAAAAGGTTTGAAATTTTGATCCAGGCTTGTCCCATTCTTCTCCTTATAATGTCATCAGCAGGGTGAATATAAATATAGATTTACAATTTCAATTCTAGCTGCTTCCTTTCTAAATACTTGACATGATTTAATGCTACCGAAGCTAAAAAAAACCCTCTGCAATTTTCATTCAGGCATGGCCCATTCTTCCAATTTAAGTCAAGTTGTTTTCTTTCTTAATACTTGTCATGATTTAGCGCTACTGTACCTAGAAAAAGCTTTGCAATTTTGATTAAGACTTGTCCCATTATTTTTCGAAGAATTAAACCAGCAGGGTAAATATAAATATACATCTCCAATTTCAACTGCAGCTTTTCTCCTTTTCAATATTTGACTTGAATCAGCTTTACCGAAGCTAGATAAAAAGCTTTGCAATTTTGATCAATGCTTGTCCCACTCTTTTCCTTAGAATTGCACCAGCGGGGTAAAGCCGTGTGTAAATTTTCTCTAAAATTGCAATCTATAACCTCAACTTTGAAAGTCATAGAGAAAGTTGCAAGGCTTACAATTTGAAAGAGTAAAGAGTATTAAATGGAGTGGAAAGTCCCTCAAAGATACGACGTTGCAGTTTCCAACGCAAACTACTACCATTTCCTTTTCTTCCTAATGTTGATTCTTCGCAGAAGAGTGTTAGAAAGGCCAAAGTTAATGAAACGTTGGTCTCTCATAAGCATATGTAACAGCGATTCTCGCGAAAGAATGATTGTGGTCGTTTTTTATTGAGTTTTGGATAAGAAATTTTTCGCTGACAGTTTGTAATCTGCATCTAAAAATTGATAAGAAACGACCTGAATATTGTGGGTGACAAGTAAAAAAGTAATTTTGCAGAACAGTGTTATCAAGATTGTGTAAAGTGACATTGGGTAAGGTCGGCCTCGTGGTTCAATTTTTGGTGTCGGTCTCAGGATCACAGGATTTACAAAATTTGGCACATGTCAAAACTCAGTCTCCCATTTGTTTTTTAGAATTAGAAAATTTCTGGCTGAAGTCGAAAAATTGTGTATTATCTAGCAATAGAACTCCCTGTTGTTGTTGTTATTCATGATTAACTATGGAAAGCGTCGAATTTGGTGTTAGAATAATCATTAAAAGTTTAGCATAGGTCGTGGCCACGAGCAATGTTTAAGCCACGCCAACGATCCATACATGTCCCATCCTTCAACAATCTTTAACCATTTTTCACCTATTTTTATCCATGCTTGAGCAACGCAACTTCTTTTCACGCGGGATCCTTTCCCTCTTCTCAATTCCTTTAGTTTCATTCACTTCTCTTACTTCTCCCTCCTCTACATCCCAACCCCACACATTGTTCACATCCCTCACTTCTCCCACTTTCTACTCCCTCATATTCCTTACTTCTCCTTTCTCTAGTTCCCCACCCCTCACATCTCTCACTTACACTTACTTCTCCTACTTCCCAAACCCTCACATCCCACACTTCAAATCTCATCACTTCCCTATTTCTCCATCCTCTACTTCCCCTAAATCCACTCACATACTTCTCCTACTTCTTCTCCTTTCCCTTACTTCTCCCTCATTCACATAAATTCCATTTATAAGAATAACCCTTCGATGGCACACATCCCGATGCGTAACATAGCTGAATTTTTTGCACACTCTTGGATAGTTACTTCAAAGAATGCTGTGGGTTATTTAGTTCAAACTTTCTTCTGAATATGAAAAAAAGATTGTAGAAGTTAAAAAATAGAGAAAAATGAAATTTTGTACGAGTTGGAGGGGGTATCTCGCTAAGGTGACAGGGCCGTGTAAGTACCATTTTCAAATGTTGACGGGACTTAAATTAAGAATGAAAATGCCTGGAGTCTTTTTGACCCCAGTGTGCCATCGAAGGGATAGTACAGATCATAATAATGCGTAAAAATGAAGGAAAAAAACAACATATTTTCTTCACCTGTGAAATTTGTTTTTCTACATTACATTTTTTTTTAGTTTTACCACAGTAGGTAATTAAATATATGCGAAAGCTGCTAGGAATGAGAAAAAACGAAAAATATATACCTGCATCCTATATAAATACATTTCAATACACCTCCAAAAACGCAGCAATTCCATACATTTGTATGGAAATATACAGGGGTCTGGCTAGACCACATGTGCCAAACCGAAGGTTATCGGAACATGTGCCAAACGGAGGGCTAATATTGTAAAAATAATAATCAGCTAATAATTAATTAATCATTTTCCAACATGAAAAGCAATAAATAATTATTCCCATTGAAACATTTAAATAATGCTTATTTTATATTTTTCAAAAAATTTATTTTTTTATAATAATTTATGTTAGCTAATATTA
Source organism: Andricus curvator (assembly GCA_932195095.1). Lineage (NCBI taxonomy): Eukaryota > Metazoa > Arthropoda > Insecta > Hymenoptera > Cynipidae > Andricus > Andricus curvator. Next base: position 50,313 of record CAKNYM010049591.1, read on the forward strand.
AAAAATTAAAATTAAATCTTTCAGTAATTTAATATTGTGTAAACAAATAATCAGCTAATAAATAATCAATGAGTTCAGAACATGAAAAGCATTAAATCATTGTTTTCATCGAAACATTCAAATAATGTTGATTTTATATTTTTCTGAAAATTTTAGTCATCAACAACCTTTTGAACTAATTACAGAAAAAATGAAAACATGTGCACATATAATTTGGAAAATTGAATTCAGATAATCATATCACATCAGCAGAAACATTTTAAAAATTATGTAACTGGAATAGGGGTATTTTAAATATAAATAAACTTTTATTATACCAATTATATGCAATATTCAATTACATAACCTTAAAGTAAATAATCAATTTATGTTACTCAAGGGAAACAAATTTTAATTCAATCCGTACAACATTTAATATTGTGACAAATATTAATCAGTCAATAATCAATCAGTCAGTTTACAAAATGAAAAGTCTTAAATAAGTATTTTCATTAAAAAATTCAAATAATTTTCACTTCATATTTTTTTTAATCTTGTAATTTCATTTCTGAAAATTGTAAATATTAATAACCTTTTATATTAATTTTCAGGAAAAAATAAAACTCATGAACATTGTACATATAATTTTGAAAATTGAATTCAGATACTCATTTGACATCATAAATATTATGAAAAAATTACATCATTTTAATAGGGATAGGTTTGAAAAAACAAACTTTTATTATACTCTAATTATATCCAATATTCAATCACATCACCTTAAAGTAAATAATTAATTTATGTTACTTGATAGAGAAAAATTGAAATTAAATATTTATGTTATTTAATTTTATAACAAAGTTAATTAGCCAATAATGAATTAATCCTTTCATAACACAAAAAGCGTTGAAGAATTATTTTCATTGAATCATTCAAATAATTTTTGCTTCATATTTTTCTGAAAATTTGAATGATTAATACCCCTTTAAACTATTTTAGAGAAAATTAAAAAATATGTGCACATAATTTCGAAATCAAAATTCAGATACTCATTTCACGACATCGAAAAATTAAAAATATATATATAATTGAAATAGAGGTATTTTAAACATTAACAAACTTTGATTATACAAATTATAGTCAATAGTTAATTACATAACCTTGAAGTAAATAATCAGTTTATGTTACCTAATCAAAAGCAATTAAAATTCAATCATCATGTAATTTAAAATAGTTGAAAAAAATAATCAGCTAATAATTAATTAATCTGTTTATAACATAAAAAACGTTCAACTATAATCTTCATTCAATCATTGGAATAATTTTTATTCTACATTTAAAAAAAATTCACTATCATTTCTGAAAATTAAACATATTAGTAAACTTCCATACTAATTTCAGAAAAAATAAAAACATATTCAAATATAATTTTGAAAATTGAATGCAGATACTCATTTGAGAACATCAGAATCATTCCAAAAATAATGTAATTAGTGGTATTTCAAATTTACATAAACTTTTATTATGCAAATTACATCCAGTATTCAATTACATGACCTGAAAGTAAATGATCAATTTATGTTTTGGAATTTAAAACAATTCAAATTCAATCTTTATGTAATTCAATATTGTGGTAAAAATTAATTAGCTAATAATTAATTAAACAGTTCACGCAACATAAAAACCCTCAAGCAATTATTTTCATCGAAATAATCAAATTATTTTTACATTATATATTTTTTTAAAGTTCAACTTTCATTTCTGAATATTTTTATTTATCAATAAGCTTTTGAAAAAATTCCAGAAAATTAAAGTTCTAATAGAATCAATAATCAATCATTTAAAAACATAAAAAGCATTACACAAATATTTTCATTTGAATATTCAATTAATTTTAAATTCATATTTTTTTAATTTTTAATTGCATCACTTAAAATTCAAATTATTAATAACCTTTTATACAAATTTTATAAAAAATCAAAATATATGTACATATAATTTTGAAAATTAAATTCAGACAATCATTTCAGACCATCGCAAAAATTTAAGAAAATTATCGAATTATAATGAAGGTATTCAAAAAAACTTTTATTACAAAAATTATAGTCAATATTCAATTACATAACCTTGAAGTGAATAATCAATTTTTGTTATCTAATTAAAATTCATTAAAATCCAATACATATGTAATTCAATATTGTGAAAAACATTAATCAGCTAATAATTAATTAATCAGTTTATAAAATCGAAAGTATCAAATAATTATTTTTATTTAAACATTCAAATAATTCTTACTTCATATTGTTATGAAAATTTGAATTAATTTATCAATTATTGTTGTTCAAATGAATATAACCGTGAGGTGTACTTTAAAGTTTAAATATTTGCCTACATATGAAAGCATATGTACATATGATTTTGAAAATTGAATTCAGATACTCATTTCGCAATCTCAGAAACAATTGGAAATTTATGTAACTGGAATAGGGCTATTTTCATAATCTCAAAGTAAATAATCAATTCATGTTACTTAATTGTAGAATATTAAATTTCAATCTTTATGTGATTTGATATTGTGAATAAAATTAATCAGCTGATTTTTAATTAATTAGTTCACAACATAAAAAGTATGGAAAAATTATTTTCATTGAAACTTTCAAATAATTTTTACTTTATATATATTTTTCTTTTTTAGACCTTTCTTTTATTAAATTAAATTTATTAATCATCTTTTAACGAATTCCAGAAAATGTAATTTTTAACAGAAATAGTTAATATTTAATTAATGATTTCAGAACATAGAAAGCATTTAATAATTATTTTCATTGAAATATTACAATACCTTGTATTTAATATTTATCTGAAAATTTCGATTATTAATAACCTTTCAAAGTAAAACCAGAAAAAATTGAAATATATGCACACATAATTTTGAAATTGAATTCGGATACTCACTTCACAACATCAATAACATTTAAAAAAATTATATAATTGTAATGGAGATATTTTAAAAGAAAAATAAATTGTTATCATAACAATAGCAGCGAATATTAAATCAGATAACCTTAATGTAAGTAATCAATGTATGTGAATCAATTGAAAAAAATTCAAATTCAATCTTTATGTAATTCCCTTTTTTGAAAAAAATGAATCAGTCGATAGTTATTAATAGTTAATTCATCAGTTCATAACATAAAAATCAACCCACAATATCATTTGCATTGAAACATCAAAATAATGTTTATCTTATATTTTTCGAAAAATTTCAATTATTTATAATCTTTTTAACTAATTCCATAAAAACTTAAAACACATTTACGTATAATTTTGAAGATTGAATTTAGATAATTATCTCACAACGTCCAAAACATTTTGAAAATTATGAAATTGAAAGAGGTATTTTAAAAATGAATAAACTTTTATAATAAAAATCATATTTAATATTCTATTACATAACGATTCCTTTTATACCACAATCTTACACAAGATGGAGGTTACCTTTTTTCATATGAAGGATTTGAACTCTTATTCCTGAAAATTTAATTTTCTTATGAAATAGAATCAGTTAATATATAATTAATTAGTTCACAACATAAAAAGCATTAAACAATTATTCTCACTGAAACATTCAAAATAGATTTTTTCATTTGAAATTGCATTTCTATACATTTAATTTATTAATGACTCTTGAAACTAATTCAAGAAAAATTCAAAATATATCTATGTGTATATTAATTAATCATTTAACAACATAAAAAGCAATAAACAGTTCCTTTAATAAAAACATTCGAATAATTTTTACTTGATATTTTTCTGAAAATTTGGAATTAATAATAAACTTTTAAACTAATTCCATAGAAAAGTAAAAAATATTTACATATAATATTGAAAGCAGAATTCAGATACTTATTTCAGAACATCAAAAAATTTACAAAAAATATACAGTTGGAATAGAGGTATTTTAAACATAAATAATCTTTTATTATAAAAATTATAGTCAATATTCAATTACATGGCCTTCAATTCAATAATCAATTTATCTACTTAATTTAAACCAATTAAAATTTAATCTCTATGTAATTTAATATTGAAAAAAAATTAATCAGCTAATGATTAATTAATATGTTGACAACATAAAAAGCATTCAACTATAATTTTCATTCAGGCATTCAAACCATTTTTACTTTACATTTTTTTTAAATTTTCAGTTTCATTTCTGAAAATCTGATTCATTAGTAACCCTTTCTAGTAATTTCAGAAAAAATGAAAACATATTTACATATGATTTCGGAAATGAAATTCAGATAATCATTTCGCAACATCACCAACATTGGCAGAAATTACGTAATTGGAATATAAGTATTTTAAATGTAAATAAACTTTTATTATACAAATTATAGCCAATATTCAATTACATAGCCTTGAAGTAAATAATCAATTTATGTACTTAATTTTAACAAATCAAAATTTAATATTTATTTAATTTAATATTGTGGAGAAAATTAATCAGTTAAGAATTAATCAACCTGTTGACAAAACAAAAAGCATTAAACTATAATTTTCTTTCAGGCATTCAAACAATTTTTATTTTACAATTTTTTTTTTAATTTTTACTCTCATTTCTGAAAATTTGATTTATTATTAACCTTTTTTAGTAATTTAAGAAAAAATTAAAACATATATACATATAATTTTGAAAATTAAATTCAGATAATCATTTCGCAACATCACCAACATTGGCAGAAATTACGTAATTGAAATATAGGTATTTTAAATGTAAATAAACTTACAGTGGCGAATACATACCTCACAGGTTGTGCGAATTGATAAATTTATGTATCGAGACGGGAGAAGTCCCAGACGATTGGAGAAAAGCGATTATCGTACCAATATACAAAAGAAAGGGAGACAAAAGCAACTGCAGAAATTACAGAGGTATCAGTCTACTAAGTACCGTAAGTAAAATATACTCAAAAATACTTATTCGTAGGGTAATGGAAATCACAGAAGAAAAGATATGGGAAGTCCAAAGTGGTTTTATGCCAGGAAGATCATGCACAGATCAGATATTTAGCCTAAGACAGATCACAGAAAAAAAACTTGAGAGTAGGAAAGAAAGTTTTCTGTGAATTTATTGACCTAGAAAAAGTATTTGACAAGGAAAATAGAAGTAAACTTTGGGAAGTCCTTAAAGAGTACGGAGTAAATGGAGGGCTCCTGCAAGCAATAAAAACAATATATAAAGATAGTAAAGCGAGCGTAAGGGTAAATGGGAAACTGAGTGACTGGTTCCATATTATGCAAGGCGTGAAACAAGGATGCGTTATGTCCTCGTGGCTATTTATCATATTCATGGATAAGTGTCTAAGAACTGCACTCTTCGACGAAGAAGGTGTAGATCTCCAAAGAGTCAAGGTACGTGGGTTAGCTTTCGCAGATGACAAGATTGTTATGGCAGAATCAGTCGAGGACTTGCAAAGAATGTTCAATAAACTTAATACAAGCATGAAGGACATGGGACTCAAAATTAACGTAGATAAAACAAAAATCATGGTGTTTGAGGGAAAAAGTGAGAAAACAATGTGCAACATTGTCCTAAATGATGAGAGATTAGAACAAGTTGACAAGTACGTATATCTAGGTAGTCTATTCACTAGCGACGGAAAAATAGATGGGGAGTTAGATAGGCGTATAAATAAAGGTAAACAGGTTATCGGTAGAGCAGGGTCCATTCTCACAAATAAAAACATATCAAAAAAAGCTAGAATGGCCATACATAATTCTATATTCGTACCGACTGTACTATACGGTAGCGAAACATGGACCTGTCAAGAAAAGGATAGGAGTAAAATTAACGCGATCGGCATGAAACCTCTGCGCATAATTTGCGGGAAAACACTGATGGACAAAGTCCGAAACGAGGCAAACCTCAAAGAATGTGGTGCAAAAGAGACAATTGTTGACACATGGGAAAGAAATCAGTTAAGATGGTTCGGACAATATTGAAAGAATGAAAGATGAACGACTGACCAAACAAGTGTATAAAGGCAAAGTAAATGGTAGAATGCCCAGAGGTAGACCGCCGAAAGAATGGTTAGAATCTGTAAATGAGACATTGATCCGTAGAGATATAAGAAGCCATAGAAACACAAGAGCCTGCATGAAAAAATGCATGGACGTGAAGGAAGCTAGAGTAGTATGCCAGGACAGAAAAGCGTGGCGACAAATACTTTATAAACAGAGTGACAATAGAATGAATGACGCCTGAAACAAAGACCTTGGAAACTAATGGGCCCAAGTGGGGACCTATACATAACAATTTTGTGAGGCTCTTCACTTGGGGTGATCGCTAGAGAGATTGATCAGCAACCTGGGTCGGAGCAGTGTTGCGGAATAAACGTGTCATTTAAATAAATAACACGAGAATTCCAGATCAATCTAAAATATCTATACCTAACACCTATATACCTTATACCTATATACCTAACTATACACCTATATACCTATTTAGCCCCTACCTATCTACTCTATACCTATATACCCATATACACACCACTACTTTCCAACCGAGGAAGTCACGCCTACCCCGAAAGGGAAATGGCTTAATGGTATAATAATAATAATGATAATAATAATAATAATAATAATAATAATAAGGGATGTACCCACAATAGGCCTCTCTCGGATGGAGGCCATGGTTCAGTTGGGAG
>CAKNYM010049591.1:57011-68349 GCA_932195095.1 Andricus curvator
TAAAGAACCATGATCGTAGCTTCCGGAGCCTACAACTTCTCACATTATAATAATAGCCAATATTCAATTTCCTAATCTTAAAGTAAATAATAAATTGCTGTACTTAATTGAAACAAATCAAAATCAATCTTCATGTAATTTAATATATTGAAAAAAATTAATCAGATGAAAAATAATCAATCAGTTCAAAAAATAAGAAGTATTAAACTATAACTTTCTTTAAAACATTAACATAATTTTTAATTTATATATGCTTTTAAAATTTGAACTTTCATTTCTGAATATTTGATTTATTAATAACCTTTCAAACTAATTCCAGAAAATGTAAGTTTCAATAGAATCAGTTAATAATTAATTAATCAGTTCATAACATAAAAAGAATTACACAATTATTTTCATTGGAACATTCATGTAACTTTTACATTATATATATGTGTTTTGTTCGAAATTGCATTTCTATACATTTAATCGAATAATAACCTTTAAAACTAATTAAAGAAAAAAAATTAAAATATAATTATATGTACATATCATTCTTAGAATTTAATTCATATATAGTCATTTCACAACGTAACAAACACATTAAAAAAATAATTAATCAATCAGTGCAGAAAATAAGAAGCATGGAACTATAAGCTTTAATTAAAAATTCAATTAATTTGTACTTTATATTTGTTCAAGTTTGAGAATTAAGAAAGATTGTACTTTATAATATATCACTGCGGTGGCGCCACGGGCTGAGACCATTTTGTCATTCATCTAATCTAATCGAGTAGAATATAGTGTGTAGTACATACAATAATATCGGCCGAAATATAACGCGCATATCATTTTACGACATGTATGGAGACAGTCAGTCATAGCAACCAAAGATATAATATCTTCAATAACAACTTACATTGAAAGTAATAATAAAAATAAATAAATCGAAATAATTATCGGCGATCGATAAAATGAGAAATCTACTTTTTTACTTCTGTTAGTTTTAATTTTAAATATATAGAGGTCACCCTATGACTTACTATGACTCATACGAAATCTTTCTCCATAAAATTACGAGATTTCATCTATAAGAGAGAATATCTGCGTATGCTTGGACGTCGCTCGCTGGGTACAGCCACTGATTCTCCTTCATATTAAAACTCGTAACCTCCATTGTAATTTTATGGAGGAAGTTTTCGTTTTAGGCTTGGTCGCCACTTTGTAAGTCATAGGGTGACCTCTATATTTAAAATTAAAACCAACAGAAGGAAAAAAGTAGATTTCTCATTTTATCGATCGCCGATAATTAATTCGGTTTATGTATTTTTTACTATTACTTTCAATGTAAGTTGTTATTAAAGATATTATATCTTTGGTTGTTATGACTGACTTTCTCAATACACGGCGTAAAATAAAATGTATTTCAGTAATTTTTCTACATTTCTAATCCAGTCGCAGATGTTCTTCTCTATCATGATATACGCGTTATATTTCGGCCGATATTATTGTAGGTACTATATTCTACTCGATTAGATTAGATGAATGACAAAATATTCTCAGTTCGTGGCGCCACCGCAGTGATATATTATAAAGTACAATCTCTCTTAATACTCAAACTTGAAAAAATATAAAGTAAAAATTAATTTAATTTTTTAATGAAAGTTATAGTTCCATGCTTCTTATTTTGTGAACTTATTGATTAATTATTTTTTAAAAGTGTATTTTTAAAATGATATGTACATATATTTTAGTTTTTTAAAAATTAGTTTTAAAGGTTACTATTGAATTAAATGTATAGAAATGCAATTCCAAACAAAAAACATATATAATGTAAAAATTACTTCAATGTTTGAATGAAAATATTTGTTTAATGCTTTTTATATTGTGAACTGATTAATTAATTAATAACTGATTCTATTAAAACTTACATTTTCTGGAATTAGTTTAAAAGGTTATTAATCATTCAAATTGTCAGAAATGAAAGTTCAAATTTGAAAAAATATATAAAGTAAAAATTATTTGAATGTTTCAATGAAAATTATAGATTAATGCTTAAATGAGTACCTGAATTCGAAGTTCAAAATTATATCTAAATATTATGTTTACATTTTTTCGAAAATTAGTATAAAAAGTTATTAATAATTCCAATTTTCAATAATGAAATTTCATGTTTAAAAAAATATGCAGTAAAAATCATTTGGATGTTTCAATGAAAATAATAGTTTCATGCTTTTTATGTTATAAACAATTTAATTAATTATTGGTCGATTAATTTGGTTAAAAACTTCAAATTAAATAAAGATTGAATTTAAATTGTTTTTCAATTAAGTAACATAAATTGATTATTTACTTGAAGGTTATGTAATGGAATATGGGTTATTATTTCTATAATAAAAGTTTATTTTTTCTTTAAAATACCTCTATTGCAATTATAGTATATAATCTTTTAAAATTCTTGTGATGTTGTGAAATGACTATCTGAATGCAATTTTCAAAATAGTATGTACATATATTTTAATTTTTTATGGAATTAGTTTTGAAGGTCATTAATAAATTGAGTGTATAGAAATGCAATTTCAAACGAAAAAAAATATATAATGTGAAATTATTTGAATGTTTTATGGAAGTAATTGTGTAATTCTTTTTATGTTATGAACTGATTAATTAATCATCAACTGATTATATTGAAACTTAAATTTTCTGGAATTAGTTTAAAAGGTTAGTAATAAATCAAATATTCAGAAATGAAAGTTCAAATTTGAAAAAATATATAAAGTAAAAATTTTTTGAATGTTTTAATGAAAGTTATAGTTCAATGCTTCTTATTTTTTTAACTGACTGATTACTTATTAGCTGATGCATTTTTTCACAATATTAAATTACATAAAGATTGAATTTTAATTTGTTTCAATTAAGTACATAAATTGATTATTTGCTTTAGGGTTATGTAATTGAATACTGGCTATAATTTATACAATAACAGTTTATTAACATTAAAAAAACCTCTATTCCAATTACGTGATTTCCGCCAACGTTTGTGATATTGTGAAATAATAATTTCAGTCCATATGAGATTTTGAATAAACAATCATGAAATTTATGTTAACTTATTCCAAATTATCAAAAATTTAATAAAAATATTGCCGGGAATGTTTCGTATTTCACAGTAATTTTAGAGGTGATTTATGGTGACTTACCATAAATGGCCCAAAATCCAATTTAGAAATGTCTACAAATTTGCGGAAATTTATGGGAATTTTTGTTCATTCATGGTAATTTTACAGGTGAATATGGTAACCTATCATAAATTACCCAAAATTCATTAAAAAAAATTTCCATAAATTTCCAGAAATTTATGAATATTTTTTGTCATTTATAGTAATCTTACATGTAAATATGGTAACTTACCATAAATAACCAAAAATTTATTTTTAAAAATTTCCATTTTCCGGAAATTTATGAAAATTTTCGGTCATTTATGGTAATTTTACCGGTAAATATGCTAACTTACCATAAATTAACCAATATACTTTTTCAAAAATTTCCGGAAATTTATGAAAGTTTTAGGTCATTTATGGTAATTTTACCGGTAAATATGATAACTTACCATAAATTAACCAATATAAATTTTCAAAAATTTCCAGAAATTTATGAAAATTTTCGGTCATTTATGGTAATTTTACAGGTAAATATGGTCACTTACCATAAATTACCCAATAATAATTTTTGAAAATTTCCATAAATTTCCGGAAATTTATAAATATTTTCGGTCCTTTATGGTAATTTTACAGGTAAATATGGTAACTGACCATAAATAACACAAAATTCATTCTTAAAAATGTCCATATTTTGCCGGTAATATATAACATTTTTCGGTAATTTACGTTAATTTGATCAGTTATATATGGTAACTTTCCATAAATGACCGCAAAATTCTATTATCTGCAACCAAAATTTCCTCATAGTTTTTACGGTGAGTGGGCTGATAATCGTAAAATGCGAGCTCGTTGATGTATCATTGTTATTACTCACCTCTGACGTAATTTTTCTGTCCCTAGGGAATAAAAAGTACTTTTTACTCCCCAGGAAGTAAAAAGTAGAGCTTTAGCCCCGCTTCATAGTCGTCGAAAAGGGCTGAAATCATGCATGTGTCATAAAAAAGATTATTAATAAATCAAATTTTCAGAAAAATAAATGGTAAAAATTATTTGAATACTTGAATGAAGATAATTATTTGATGCTTTTTATGTCCTGTACTGATCATTTAATTATTAGCTGATTAAATTCTTTGATAATTATGAATCAAATAAAGATTGAATTTTAATTGTTTTCAATTGTAACATAAATTTATTATTTACTTTAAGGTTATTTAATTGAATATAGGCTGTGATTTGTATAATAAAAGTTTATTTTTTATTTTACCTTCATTACAATTATATATATTTTTTAAATGTTTGCGATATGCCTGAATGAAAATTATAGTTGAATGCTTTTTATGCTGTGAACAGTTTATTTTATCATTAGCTGATTAATTTTTTTCAATATTAAATTACATGAAGAATAAATTTTCATTTGTTTAAATTAAGTACATAAATTGATTATTTAATTGAAGGCCATGTAATTGACTATTGACTATAATTTTTATAATAAAAGATTATTCAAGTTTAAAATACCTCTATTCGAATTGTATGTATGTATACCATTAAGCCATTTCCCTTTCGGGGTAGGCGTGACACTATCCGATTCGGGTAGTGTTTCTAGGTGGATAACTTGTAGTAAATAACTACAAGTATAATTTTTGTAAATTTTTTGATGTTGTAAAATTAGTGTCTGACTTCTGCTTTCGATATTATATGTTATATTATATTTATTATATTATTATATATTATATTTCGATATTATATTTTACTTTTCTATGGAATTAGTTAAAAAAATTTGTAACGTGGTGGCTAGTCACCTGTTATGGATCCTTCCCCAGCTGTTAAGAATTACAAAACTAAACACTTGACCGTGATAATTCCCATGGCCGGCACGAGCTCTAATTAGAACATAAATTTAGAGATAAGATCTTATTATAACCTATGGTGTGATGAATGAGAGCGAATTTATTTTTCTTAATTTTAACTTTGGAGAACAGATAGTAATCGAGCTATTTAGGTTAGAAATTTTCAACTAAATTTTTGTAACTTGTTATTACCAAGTAGGTTATATTAGGTAGGTATCTGGAGCTATAAGGTGAAGGGGGATTTGACGTCCTGCAGCGATCTCTGGAATCGCCGAGTCCACTTTTTTATTGTGAAAATCTGGCAGGGAAAAAACTGCCACCAACTCCAATCACCCACTCCACGCACTATGCCACCCGCACCACCTAACTTGGCCCAGCTGATCTCACTCACCCACTGTCATGTCACACTACAGACGATTATGGGGCCCATCCGGATATTAATCTATAGACTTCCAAAAAATTCCAAACTAGAAGGATTATTTGTAAAATACCAGTCCATGCCAGACCTGATGCCTGTGACAACACACGGAAGCATCCATCTTGTGACTGAACGGAAAATTGGGCGCGAGCGGGAAGGAACTGGCGAGTGGAGAGGACGCAGGAGTTCAGTTTCGTGTCGGCCATCGACGTCCCGGTAAGAAGAGAAGAATTCAAAAAAATTCAGAATCTGAATTCCCATTAATACGTGAATTTTCCTTCATCGAAAGTTCCACCAACGAGTAGAAAAAAAAAGCAAAACCTATTCCTTTTAATTGACTTATAAAAATTTAATGGAAGTGTATTGGGAGGAATTAAAAAGTGGAGAAATGTCAAAGAAAGAATAGAAAGGAATAGAATAATGTAACTTTTAAGGTGAAACTGTGAATTGAAATAAATGCATTTTTTAAATAAATAAGTATTGTATTTGGGTAAATTGTGTGAACTATTTTTTATTAATCTATCGAACAGAAACATATTTTGACTGATTTCATATGAAATCTGTCTTGGAACACGCACTACTGCTGTGCAAATTTGCATGGATTGCACAGCCACACAAAAAAAGTATACTGAGTCAAAAAAACGATCTATATAACATTGTAGTAATATTGTTCCAGCATAGTCGAAATCCAAATTTTTTTAATTTTCTGCTTACCATTTTTTTTTTTTACTTTGAATTTTTGGTTTAGGTTAAATTTTCTCAACTTGACTGCTAAACATCTGAAATCGTTTTTAGGGTTAAAACAATATAAAATATTATTATTACAATCACTCCATCGTTATGGTAGACAAAAAATTGAAATTTCCAAACTTATATTCCACAAAAACGAATAGAAAATATGCAAGTGCAGATATTTTGTCGACAGATTAGAAGGAATTAAAATAATCGAAAATGAAGCATGTCAGAATGAAATTAAAAATAACCATGACAAAAAAAATTGAAATTTCCAAGCTTATGTTGTACACGGAGGAATAGAAACCATGTTGGCGCACACATTTTGTGGACGGATTAGAAAGAATTAAATTAATCGAAAATACAGCATGTAAGTATGGAATTGAAAATAACCATGAGAGGTGTGTCTACTGCTCGCATTAATAGGAATTAAAAAATGGAAAATATATTCGCCTGCATGGAACGCAACACAAGTGGCAATCGTTAAGGAGATAGAAAAGAATTGGTTTCGTAGATAAACCTATTATTTCATTGGGCACTTCTCCCGATGGAAAATTAGCTATTCTTCTCTTCTTACCGGGGAGTTCGAGAGGAAAACGAAGGACTATTGATAACTGCCAAATTGCTTGGATAAATCCATTTTGTTTTTGCCGGACTGGCGTCTTGAAATTAAGGACTCGGTGATTCTAGGATCGAGGTAGGCGTTACCATACATTCTCCTTTTTCTCCAGATTTCTTTTGTTGTGTTCTTTAAATTTATCGTGTTTATAGTGTGATCTTTCAGTATGGGTATCAGAACTATCTGTCGTAATTATCAATAATTAAATGGGTCTAAAAGTTCAGGCTGACTCCATGTCGAATTTAGTGGGCCTCTTATTATTAAGATTTTAGTGTAGGTTAAGCAAATTTCCGCGTGATTGAATTGAATTGTACCAGCTGAAGAATTATGAAATTTTAGTCATGGTTTGGGTTTAAAACCCTTTCCTTGTAAATTCACACATTAACACTTTTGTATCGATATTATCCTTATACTTAATTAAACTTAAAATAGTCTTTCTAATTTTGTTATAAAATTTAAATTCTGGGGTTCTTTTCTCGCCCCCAGTAATCCCTCTCCCTGAGCTAGGGACTTATCATAAGAGATCTGTTAAATGTAAATTTTTTGTGTGGACAATTTTGGAGTGACGCCGAGGAGGTGTCTAGCGCCTGACAGCTAAGTATATCCTTAAGCTATTTTTTTTCCTACGTTTCGCTGCCATTTTGTAGCGATGCTCCCAGCTTATGTCCCAAGAGACTGAGAAAGTCGTTACGAGTTATTATTAATTAAAATTTTCAGAAAAATATAAAGTAAAAATTATTCGAATGTTTTTATTAAAATAACTGTTTATTGCTTTTTATGTTGTGAAATGATTAATTTATACATATATTTTGATTTTTTTTTGATTAGTTTTAAAATTCATTAATAAATTAAATGTATAGAAATGCAATTTCAAATGAAAAAATATATTTTGAATGATTCAATGAAAATAATTGTTTAATGCTTTTTATATTGTGAAATAATTAAGTATATATGAACTGATTCTATTGAAACTTAAATTTTCTGGAATTAGTTAAAAAGGTTATCAATAAATTAAATTTTCAGAAATAAAAGTTCAAATCCTTCATATGTAAAAAGGTAACCGCCATCTTGTGTAAGATTATGGTATAGTAGTAATCGTTATGTAATTGAATATTGGATATGATTTGTATAATAAAAGTTTATTTACACTGTTAAAAAAATCTAATCGAAATTTAATATACATGTGAGTAAAGTCATTTGCATATACCGTACATTAATTTTAATATACCATCATGTTGTAAAATTAATATACATGTATATTAAAGTCGGTAAAACAGAGTGCGTGAAAACAACAAGTTCTTTGATGCCTTCAGATCCTGTCAAATATTAAAAAATAAAGGAATAAGCTTGAATTCGTCGACTTAATTCCTACTTACAATTAAAGTGCAACGTACGGGTGGAATTTTTTCTAAAATTCGCTGTGAATGTTAGAATTTTAACGTGAGTACAGGTGCTTGGAGGTTAGGTTTCTTAATTATTTGTTTAATTGAACTTTTCTCTTAAAAACCAGTGTAATTTATATTTATCTAGGAGAAAATATTATGTTTGATTATTTATAATTGAAAATTGCTGTCAAAATTGTTTTTAATTTGTGTAAAGTGCAAATATCTGACTTTTCTGATAAATGATCAATATGCGGTATATGAAATTTAATAAAATAGTCTCTTAATGGCGATTTCGTATACCTATATTTTAGATTTAATATACAAATGTATATTAAATGTATATTAAAATTGCAAACATTTTTAACAGTGTATATTTAAAATACCTCTATTCCAATTTCATAATTTTCAAAATGTTTCCAATGTTGTGTGATAATTATCTAAATTCAATCTTCAAAATTATATGTAAATATGTTTTAAAATTTCATGGAATTAGTTTAAAAGATTATAAATAATATTAATTTTTAGGAAAATATGAGTTAACAATTATTTTGATGTTCCAATGCAAATAATATTGTTGATTGATTTTTTTGTTATGAACTGATGAATTAACTATCATTAACTATTGACTGATTAATTTTTTTCAAACCAAGATTGAATTTGAAATGTTTTTATTCAAGTCACATAAATTGATTATTTACATTAAGGTTATGTGATTTAATATTGGCTGCTATTTTTATGATACAAATTTATTTTTCATTTAAAATATCTCCATTACAATTATGTAATTTTTTCAAATGTTTGTGATGTTGTGAAATGAGTATCCGAATTCAATTTTCAAAATTATATGTGCATATGTTTCAATTTTTCCTGGTATTACTTTGAAAGGTTGTTAATAATTGAAATTTGTAGATAAATATTAAATACAAGTTATTCTAATATTTCAATGAAAATAATTATTCAATGCTTTCTATGTAGTGAACTCATTAATTAAATATTAACTGATTCTGTTGAAAATTACATTTTCTGAAATTAGTTAAAAGATGATTAATAAATTAAATTTATTAAAAGAAAAGTCCAAATTTAAAGAAAAATATATATAAAGTAAAAATTATTTGAAAGTTTCAATGAAAATGATTTTTCCATGCTTTTTATGTTGTGAACTAATTAATCAAGAATTAGCTGAGTAATTTTGTTTACAATATCAAATTACATAAAGATTGAAATATAATTTTCTTTAATTAAGTAACATAAATTGTTTATTTACTTTGAGATTATGTAATTGAATATTGGCTATAAATTTTATACTAAAAGTTTTTTTTGAATACCTTCATTATAATAAAATTGTTCTTGGCTTTTTGCGACCCTCAGTACTAATGTTAGTTTTCTGTTTTGTGGCTTTGTGGTCCGTAAATGATGAAGAAGATTTAAATTTTCATCAGGTGTTCCGGCTCCATATATGGGCCCTCTTCTGTGATTTATTCTACAAAACCTTCATTGGTACATTTCCCTTATTCTCTAAGATAGATTTTTGTGCGTCGGTTTTTTTTTCTATGAATAAAATTAATTATTGTTCTATGTGACTGAAATAAAATAATAATATTTCAAACATTTATATTCAATGCGCGTTGTCTTTAATGAGTGCCTAACAGCCGTAAATATGAAACATCACGTTCTTATTTTAACATCCACCTATAGTGCTAAGACATTATTTAAATTCAATTTTGATGGCCGAGTGATATGGAAGGAAGATATTCAAAACAAAATCAAAATGATTGCTCTGTTTTTGAAATTGTAAATTTGTAAACTTGAGAGATGGAGAGTCAGACCTGTAAGAATGGCATCGAAAAGATTCTACATTTGAAAACTTGATATACGGGAGGCAGACATTTGAAAATCTCAACACTGTTCTTGCATTTTTCTACACTTGTTTGCGTTTTTATTAATTAACTAATTAATTATTTTCAATATAAGTAAATTTTTCTCGGCCCTTTGGGCATAAGACACCAAAAAACCAAGGATTGCAAGGTTATGATATGCAAAACTGTCATACGAAAAAACCGAAACAAGTAAGAGTATAAAGTTATAAATCTGAATCTGAGCTACGGAATTGTAAGAAAAAATAACACTATATAGTTAAACAATTTTTTGAAATCAAAATACTATAAAAGCAGACACACAAAGCAGCAATGTAATGGCAATGGTAATAATGGTAGAAAAAATGCTGGGTTACCAACCTTGAGGAATAGCAGTTTTTTTCGTTTTTTCAAACATTAAAACTTTCGTGCAGTTGTTTTTGATATTTCTTTGCACTTTTTTGTTTCGAAATCGGTTTGACTTTTTATGATACTACTTTTAAAAAATGTTTTGGCTGGGATCAGTGACGTTTTCCTAAAGCAGATTTCGGAGAAATGTTTCGCATATCTTACTATAATTGTTATGTATTTTTGCGGAGTCTTACATTTTTTTTTATTTAAAAAAAAAATTTTCTCAGGGTTCTTGATATACGGAAAACTAATACTTCATTATAATTATATAATTTTTTTAAATGTTTGCGATGGTCTGAAATTATTGTCTGAACTCAGTTTTCAAAATTATATGTACATATGTTTTGATTTTTTGTAAGATTCGTATAAAAGGTTATAAATAATTTAAATTTTAAGTAATGCAATTAAAAATTTTTAAAATATGAATTAAAAATTAAATGAATATTTAAATGAAAATATTTGTGTAATGCTTGTTGTGTTTTGAAATGCATGATTAATTATTATTGATTCTATTAGAACTTAAATTTTCTGAATTATTTTTTCAAAAGCTTATTAATAAATCAAAATATTCAGAAATGAAAGTTAGAATTAAAAAAAAATATATAAAGTAAAAATAATTTGATTGTTTCGATGAAAATAATTGCTTGAGGGTTTTTATGTTGTGAACTGTTTAATTAATTCAATACTGATCATTATCTTTTAATCTCTAAAATAAACTTAGGCCGGGGATGGAAAAGAAAGAGAACAGAAAAAACGAAACAAACTCGAATAAAGATTGAAAATTTACAGAAACCGGAAGGGCGAATAGAGTTTCAAAATAAGTTAAGCGAACGCATAGATAGGGCAACTTGGGAAGCGCTTACGAGCAATAAAGATATAGAGGGCGCGTGGGCTTTATTACGGGATATCATTGTTAAAACTGCAATTGAAGTG
>CAKNYM010049591.1:75064-109676 GCA_932195095.1 Andricus curvator
GTCATAAACACTTCTAACAGGGGTCATAAACTACAAAATAGCAGAAGTTCAGAGTTCTGGGCATGATATATCAATATGGCACCAAAGAGTCCCGCTGTTTCTGCAGTAATTCTCCTAAAGGCAATTTAACACGACCTTTGATGCGATAGGGACGAAAAACTATCCACTTTTTGACCTTGGGCCATCAAGTGCTTTTAACGGAAGTCACGTACAAGGAAATATATTGGATTTTGACTTTTGAATAGTTAAGGACGAAACCTTGGTCATTTTTGACCCTGAGTCATAAACACTTCTAACAGGGGTCAGAAACAACAAAATAGCGGAAGGTCAGTGTTCTGGGCATTAAACATCAGCGTGGCGCTAAACAGTTCTGCAGTTTCTGCAGCGATTCTCCCAAACGGCATTTATTACGACCTTTCGTGTGATAGGGACGAAAAACTGTCCATTTTTTTATTTTTGGGCATGAGAACTTTTTATCGGGCATGTCATGATCTACAACATGTCCAAAATTTAGAAAAATCCACCGAGACCTTTTTTCAATGCATTTTGTGCGGGGTCTTTTGAAAAAGAATCAATGTCTTCATTCAGCTGTATATCATCATCTAGACCCTCGTCAACGTAAAAGTCTTGCACATGCAGAAGATTAACAGGTCGACCTCTCTTCTCTGATGAAAGGTGAAGAGGTACAACAGTGTAATAAAACTTTCTTCTTACAAGCCCATAAACATTGATCGAGATGTCATTTTATTTTTAAACTTTGGAATGTTCTTTAACATTACTGGGAACTCTATACCAGTGAAATTCAATCTATTTTCATACATCTTATAGTTAGAAATGCACCTTTCCTGTATCATTCTAAGAATCTCTTTTTTCAAATTGTTGTACAATACTCCTAACCCAACTCTTGAAATTACTCACTGGTAAACTCTCATATTTAGTTCTTGAAAATTTCATCTTCGAATTTCCTTTTGTTTTCATTAACTCTTGCAAAGTATTTCTTTTACACACAGTTTTTCCCTCTTTATTTCTACCTTAACATGCACAAGAGCTGCCAATTAATCACCTAATGTTAATTACTACGCATTAATCTCATACCTAATTTTGATACGTATTCTGAGGTCGACTCTATTTATTTATTTTATTTAGTTTATAGATTAGATTATAAGATTAATCAAGTATTCTGCCGATCAGTGCTTGGACGAACCGGACTGTTTGTGTCGGGTGACATGGCAGCAGGAGGTGTGCGTGGTAAGTGTCTGACGGACTAATTGCACAAGGAGGGGTGCAGATGTGCAGTGGTGAACCTCGTGGAGATTGTACATCTGATATGGTAGGTGAACATGGCACCCTGATGGTAATAATACGTATGATGAACCGTGATCTTGTCTGCAAATATGAGAAAAATATATTATTAGCCTTATTTAGGTTATTTTATATCTTTCTGTAATAAATTATTAATTACGTAGTTGGCGAGCAACAAACGTGTGACATTATTGATGCCATTATGATTCATGACACCTTGGTTAGTTGAAAAATTTGAATCTCTCGAAGAACACCTTCCCCGAGTCCTCGATAACTTGCGCCCGTTGACTCTGATCTGCTGCTACTTGTTCGTTGTCTCTGGTCCGCTGCCGCCGCCGAAGTTTCGACCAGCGAGAGAACGCGCATTTTATAGGTCAGCAGTGGCTTACTACCCACCAGGCACACCTCCACCTTCGTTGATCAGAAAAAAAAATGAATCTCTTGACGGACACCTTCCCCGAGTCCTCGTCAACTTGCACCCGTTGTCTCTGGTCTGCTGCTCGTTCGTTGTCTCCGGTCCGCTGCCGCCGCCGAAGTGCCGACCAGCGAGAGAACGTGCGCTTTATAGGTCAGCAGTGGCTTACTCCCCACCCGGCATACCTCCACACGCTTGGGTAGTAGAGGTCTCACTCGGTACAGAGGGTCCAAAGACAGTGTGACAACCTAGTGTCATTCTTGCTGATTGGCTCAGATTTCTTATAGATATTTTGGTATATATAGATATACTACACTATAGAAAACGTCAACGTAAAATGGTGGCATGCCTTCTCAAAATGGCGGCATCCAGCTAGGTTGCCGCACTGTATCTGGACCCTCGTATCACTTGGTGAACTTACGCGCCACGCACCACGAGTTATCGCTTGGGCGCGTAATATTCAAATTTTAAATGCTTCACTAATATTCATATTCCAAATGCTTCACTAATATTGAAATTTTGAATGCTTCAATAACATGAATTGTACAAAAGTCTTATAATGTGCATAAGCAAATATAATTATTCAACAACTATTTTAAGTTTATAATTTGAAAATTAATTTAAGACATTCAAATTTTTAATAAAAAAGTAACAAATGAAAGTCAGCAGTTCAGAAGATAGGTATGAATGCTTACTTTATTAAATTGATGCAAGATTCACAGAGTTTAAGAGCGTGAAATTCAAATCGATAAATCATAGAGATATTGGTGGGGCCCTAAAATATATAAATCGGTAGATAAGTCGGTAATTTAGCCCAGATCAGAACCTTGCTTGGTCGGTAACTTAGCAATTAATTTCTCAGTACGTATGCATAATGTAGCCATCAGAAAGGACATTGATCGAGTTTGGAGCCATTTAATGTTTGTCATTATTTAATAACTTAATTTGAAAATTGCGTAAATTCGTGCTTGTGCGTCACACGAAAATATGTATTTACTTTGTCACAACGCCAGCAGTTCATCATATAAACTTGTAATCCCGTATACAAGGCTGACTTTTTGTTCTGAATATTTTGTTCATAATCATTTTCGCACTCAGACTTATATTTTTTTTAGATTTGAAATATTTTAATTCGCAGAAATTTGACCAAAAATAGTGCAGAGTACAAATCGCGTTCTAAAAGCGTGCGTGCGTCACGGTACTTACATTAATACAAAAATACGCGTATTAGTCATCAAAAAATAAAAAATTATGGAGGCTTATAGATCGTCTAAACAGTATTAGAATTTGTAATAAAGAAATTGATTCAAGAACGTACAAGGACACTAGAAGATGAATTATAGCAGAAAGTGAATGCAGAATTGAAATACCCCTTACAGAGTTTAGAAATGGCTTTAGAGCTTGCACCACTAACTCCGCATTCAAATTTAAAGGCGTATCGTACAAACAGAAATCGGGCTTTCCTATGGGGTCTCCTTTCTGCCCTATTGTTGCGGATATCGTCATGGACGATATAGAAAAAGAATGCCTAGCAAAGCTTCCATTCAAACTTCCATTCTATTTCCTTATGTCGATGATATCGTAACCGCAGTACCAAAAAATGAAGTTGATACAATTCTAACCATTTCCGACAATTACAATAATAAATTGTAATTCATCCTTGAGAAGGAAACTGACAATCAAATCAGTTTTCTAGACGTAGTGGTCATTCGCGATGGTGACGGCTTAAAAACCAACTGGTACAAAAAACCTACTAGCTCAGATAGAGTTCTTAATTTTTTCTCACATCACCCGATGAAATATAAAATAAATGTTATCGACAACCTTGTAGACAGGAGTATCATTCTTTCTCATAAAGATTTCCATTCTCCGGATATAAAAAAGATCAAAGCAGTTTAACCACAACTAGTTATCCCCTACAAATGATTAACAGTTTAATAAAACAACGCTTACATGCCATCACACAGAAAAACTCTCTTACAGACATTCAAACCCATCAACCCTCGACTAGCCGTGCCTCTACAAACACACACACACTAACGAGTGACACTCACACAGATATTCAAACACATCAACCCTCGACTAGCCGTATCTCTACAAACACGCACACACTAACGAGTAGTACCGACACAACCAACTCAGATCAACCTGTGACCTCACTACAAGCAAATAAATATATATCCCTACCATACATACAGGGACTCTCACAAAAATTGTCATTCGATGTAAAACCGGCCTTCTGGAATATTAATGATTTATCATGCATTTTGAAATCAAAGAAAGATCCTATCCCTACGCTTGACAGTAAAAATGTAGTTTATAAAATACCTGGTCCTGGTTGTGACTCGTTCTATTATACATAGGGAGAACAAAACGTCCGATTAAATTCAGAATACATGAACACACAAAAGACGTCTATAAACCACCTTCAAAATGGACCGCATTAATTAAACATTCCTGGTATGAAGACCACAGATTCAATTTTCCGCAGACTAAAATCATTGACAAAACTGATAATTACAGGAAACGTATGGTAGTAGAAATGATTCACATTGCAAGTGAACCTAATACTGTCAATCAAAGAACAGATATTCAAAAACTTTCTTCTTTTTATAAGGCTTTATTTGAAAAACAATAAACAATTCAGTCTTTACTTTCCGCTATAATTCATCTTCTAGTGTCCTTGTACGTTCTTGAATCAATATCTTTATTAAAAATTCTTATACTATTTAGACGATCTAGAAGCTTCCATAATTTTTTATGTTTTGATTTTTTGATGACTAATACGTGTATTTTTGTATTAATGTAAGTACCGTGACGCATGCACGTTTTTAGAACATGTTTTGTTCTATGCACTATTTTTGGTCAAATTTCTGCGAATTAAAATGTTTTAAATCTAAACAAATATAAGTCTGAGCACGAAAATGATTATGAACAAAATATTCAGAACAAAAAGTTAGCCTTGTATACGCGATTGCAAGTTTATATGATGAACTGCTGGCGTTGTGACAAAGTAAATACATATTTTCGTGTGACGCACAAGCACGAATTTACGCAATTTTCAAATTAAGTTATTAAATAATTACAAACATTAAATGGCTCCAAACTCGATCAATGTCCTTGCTGATGGCTACATTATGCATACATACTGAGAAATTAATTGTGTTTTAACACAAAATGCACTTACGTAATATATAAGTAACGTCTCCCGAGGAGACAAATCACTCCTGCCACATTTACTGACTTTAAACTATTTAAAATACGATATTAAATTGTTTTTGTCAATATTATTTTTACATTTAGAAACTGCTATGTTTTCTACTTACTTATAAATATTTATTTAGCATTCAGGATTAACTGGAATTTTTCAGTCTCATGTCCGTGTTTTCATGGAAGTGCCCAAGAACATTAAAAATCAACCAAAGCAATGAACCAGTACCCCTCAGTAGCAAGAATTAAAAATTAAAATACAGGAAAGTCTCCGATTTCAAATTTATGACCTTCCCTTAAATCTCACTGCACTCTGAGCTGTGATATTCACTTCTCCCACAAAAATTTAAACCACATGGCGCGTTTCATATAATGCCCTTAGAATTTAGAAATCAGTCGTTTTCCAATAGTGACGATAGCGCTGATGTAAAAAGTGTCAAAAAACAAGATTTTGGAGGAACTTTTTTTAAGCCTCGACTTTCGAGGCTTCCCAAAACGAGCTGGACGTCTTGAAAAATCTGAAAAAATTCACAGACGCTCCTCAAGAGGGCTGGGGTCAGGAGCTTTTGTAAGGTCATCGCCTGCCACTAATTTCTTCGAAAGTATAGGGAAAAATATGACTTGTGTGGTATGCCTGGATTCAAGAAATAATTAGCTACAAGGACCATTTATCACATTTTTATAAACATTTATTATAATAAAAATATGCTTGATCAAAGTTACCCTACTTTTGAACACTAATTTCTCGGCTTGTAATGATTATTTCACAAATTTTCGAAATGCTCCATCTAGATTGATATTTTAGCTACAAATGTATGTATCTAATTACAAAATTTCTCTTAAATAAATATGAAAAAACAGGTGCAAACGAAGTGTCTGCATGGAGTAAATTCAAGGCAAGTAACAACTACCGATCCTGGCGGCTAAATATTGAGGAGACATTTAGGCACGCCCACGCTATTGTACTCACTACAATGCATACCCTTCACCTCACCCCGGCGAGTTCTAGGGTCTACACTAACTGTAATTCACATGTGGCACCACTCTCGAGAAAACCTTCTCGGATTTATTCGCTGCCGGTTGACTTGCGTCCTATGGTCGAAATCGACGGGGGGCCTAGCTGACTTGCGTCCTCGCCCTCCGTTCCTTGTTTCCCTCTCCACTTATCACTTCACTCATTTTCCTTCGCCTCTTATTTCCCTAATTTTCCCTTCGCACTTTTTCCCGGCTTAGGACTGGCAGCGTTCTCGACTATAGTACTTCATACTTTTGATGCTGGTATGTTTAAAAAATGTATATAATACTTTTGTTACTTTGCAAAAATCTCAATCGTTTTTTTGTTAATAACAATTTTTATAAACAAATATGGATATTTTATATAGCTTTCATTTTTAAACGTGTTTCTAAAATTAGATATAAAACAAAAACGTTGTCTCTTATAGATTTTCTCTTAATTCAAACAATTTGTTAATTGCGGCCTTAAAAACAATCAACTGCAAAATAATAATATATATTAATATAATAAAATATATAATTTTTCAGTTTCTAGGATTTATATAAATCACTTTTAAACTGGATTGATTTGTATGCGGATAAAGAGATCAGATTCGGTAAATCTAGGATTTTGTTGATAACAATTGCTATTAACAAAAGAACGATGTTTTCAGAGTGGTAGAAGAGAGAAAGGTTATAAGGAAGCTATCGGATGAATAACTAAACAAAATCGAAAATTTTAACTGTAAAATTGCAGCTGGGACAGACTAAAGATTATTTTGCGATGAATTGTTTATAAGGCCATAGTTAACAAATGATTCGAATTAAAAGAAAATCTATACGAGAGAAAGTTTTTATTTTACATATATAATTTTGAAAACACGTTTAAAAACGAAAGCTATATCAAATATCCGTATTTGTTCGTAAGAATTCTTCTTAGCAAAAAAGCGTTTGAGATTTTGGCAAAGTAACAAAAGTGTTTGTAATCAAGATAATTTCCCCAAGATTTTTTACAGAAGTTATAGCATCGACCTTGTACAATTTACACAAAGCCTTTTATTAAGATGTTCAAAAATTCGCACACTTAGTTGTTAAAAAAAGGACATTTGCATGTTTCTTGAAATTCTGATTCGAATGATATATACTTTTAGGAGTCACTTTTATCATGAAAATTGAACATAAACATCGAAAAATGAAAAGAACCCAAGTTTCCTATTTTGGCAATCGAATGCCAATAGAAAAAATTTCCATTGAAATTTCTTAATCTATCACCAAAATAGTTTCTATTACAGGGATCTTTTTTTTTCTTTGAGAAAGAATCATTTGCAAGCCGAAAAAGTTGTCTTTAAAAGAAGGAAAACTTTGATCAAGCATATTTGTAATATCATCAATATCCATTCAAATATTATGAATGCAATCTCTATACGCTATTCTTACACGAATCCAGTCATACCATATAAATATAATTTCTAGCAATACTTTCAGGTAAACTAGCCGCGAGAAGTCGAAACAAACTTTGAAATGTTGAAAATAATCTACTTGAATTTTCGTCTAATCAAAATATTCTATTAGGATAGTTTCAAAATATACCTGATATCCAGTGAAAATTTGGAATTAAATTTTGCATTATTCTAGAAAAAAGCGTTTTGTATTGAAATCTTACTTTTTAATTCTAAAATAATAGTAACAAACAAAGAAATTAGCCTTCAAAAGTAGGGTAACTTTGACCAAGCATATTTTTAATGTCATCAGTATTTATTAAAATTTGAAAAATTGTCGTTCTACCTTACTTATTTACGAATCCAGGCATATCACATACGTTATAATTGTTAACAATAGCTATACATAAAATATAACCGCAAGAAGTCGAAATAAAGATTGAAATGTTGAAAATACTCTACTTGGATTTTCGTCTCATCAAAATATGTAATTGGGATAGTTTCAAAATGTACCTGATATCCAGTGAAAATTTGGAATTAAATTTTGCATTATACTAGAAAAAAAGCGATTTGTATTGAAATCTTACTTTTTAATTCTAAAATAATATTTACAAACCGAGAAATTATTCTTCAAAAGTAGGGTAACTTTGACCAAGCATATTTTTAAGGTCATCAATATTTATTGAAATTTGACAAATTTTTGTTCTACCTTATTTATTTACGAATCCAGGCATACCACATACATTATAATTGTTAACAATGGTTATACATAAAATATAGCCGCAAGAAGTCGAAATAAAGTTTTTCAATAAACTAGAAAAAAAGCGCTTTGTATTGAAATCTTACTTTTTAATTCTAAAATAATAGTTACAAACGGAGAAATTAGTCTTCAAAAGTAGGGTAACTTTGACCAAGCATATTTTTAATGTCATCAATATTTATTAAAATTTGACAAATTGTCGTTCTACCTTACTTATTTACGAATCCAGGCATATCACATACGTTATAATTGTTAACAATAGCTATACATAAAATATAACCGCAAGAAGTCGAAATAAAGTTTGAAATGTTGAAAATACTCTACTTGAATTTTCGTCTAATTGTTTTGTATTGTATTTTATTACTCTCCCTTTTACGGGTTTGAGGGCTCCGTTCCTTTTACATCTTTTACCATTTCACTTAACTACTATGCCTCATGACTAACTTAACCTTTATTCGCTTTGCTTCCTTATAATTTACTAACTCTTATATATTATCTTATAATTGCGCGAGACCTTCCAGGGCTTCAATTTCCTCTTACCATTGCTCTTCCAGCTTTTGTAAGTTACGCAACACTAATTTTTCTTACATATTTCTCTTGCATCAATTTTGGTCTCGATTTTGGTTTTTTCCACCCGCTTGCATTCTCTCTTCCCTATTCTCTTCTAGACTCTTCATCCACTTTTCCCCTGGTCCACAGCCGCTCAGTATCCATGTAACTCTATCTACCACGCTCTTTGTCCCTTCCTCTTCCCCTGTACATCTCTCCAACACGTGCTCCCATGATTGCCTTTCATAACCACATACTCTACACATTTTCATTCCTTCACTCATCCAATATTTACACTCATACATGCCTTCTCCCATTCTGAAACGTACCAGCCTGGACCACCTACACTCCTTTCTTAACATTCCTAAATATTCTGGGACCACTTCCATCTTAACTAATTTATACCATTTATTGTATTTTGACTCCATAATCTTTTCCCACCTCTTCTCTTCCTGCTCTTTGATCATTTCTCCTTCTACTTCCTGCCACTCCCTCCCCTCGTCACACATTCTCCATTCCCTTCTAACTTGCCATCTCTCCTCCTCCGGTCTTGAATGTCCCGTGTTTCCTTTCCTCTCTCTATTCAATATTTCCTGCAGGAATACTTGAGCAACTTTGCTACCCTTACCACTCTTAAGTTTCTCTTCAAAATTCCAGACCCTTTTCGTCTGCCTTATCACCAATTTCTCTCTCCCTGTTTCTTCTCTCAACTTTTCTCTCAATCCTGGATACTTCCAGCTCACTCCCATAACCCATCTCAGAAATCTCTCTTGCATACCAATGAAGCAAACAGCCATACTCTTATCTTCCAGTTCTCTTTGAGTCTTCTTTTTCCAATCACCCACACTTGACCCATCACTTTACTTGCACTTTCTATCCTTTTTTTCACTTGCAGATCATTTCCAACTCCCGCTTCGAACCAGAATCCTAAATGAAAAAATTCCTCTACCATTTCCACCATTTTCCAATTTATCTCCCATCCATACTTTACTTCATTCTTTCTCTTCCTGAAACATACTATCTTTGTCTTTACACATTAATTGTCAGGTCTTTTTCTCTCACATACTCTTCTAATCCTTTTATTAGCAAGTTCATTTCACTTTCATTTTCTGCTGGGAGCACCACATCGTCCGCGTACGCTAACGAGTATATTCTCTTATTTCCTAGAACTATACCCCCTTTACCTTTCCTTTCCATTTTCTCTTCTAGGTCTGCTAACAATATACTAAACAACAACGGACTTAGCGAGCACCCTTGCCTGAGGCCCCTCCCTGTCCAGAACTCCTCTCCTTTCTGTTCCCCGATCCTCACCCTTGTCTTCGTCTCCGTAAAGACCTCTTTTATCCTCTCAATCAGCTCTTAGTCCACCTCCCTTTCTTTCATTGCCTTCCACAAAACTTTCCTATTCACCGAGTCGAAAGCTGCCTCAAAATCTACGAAAAGTGCTACCAGTTTTCCTTTTTTCTGTCCCAGATTCCTGTTGACTAGATAGTTCAGCACGAAAATTGTATCTACTGTCCCCATCTCCTTCCTCAATCCTGTTTGATTATGTGGAATACTTCCTTTCTCTTCTACATGTTCTTCTAACCCCTTCTTTCTTTAATAAAGGAACTACCAATCCTGTTCTCTTCTCTAATCCAATCTCTTCTCTAACAAATCTCTTCTCTAACCCTTCTTCCGCCAAATTTCAACGCTTCATTCTGCATCCCATCCTCTCCTGTCGCCTTGCTTCTTTTTAACTTATCAATTGCTTGATTCACCTCCTCTCTAGTCAACTCATTTCCACCTTCCATGTATCTCTCCTTGATCTTTCTACCTTCCCCCCTCACCTTGCTATCCACCCCTCCTAGCAATTTCTTGAAATATACTGTCCATTCATCCATACTTATCTCTTCATTGATTCCTTTCCATCCACTCCTTTCTTTATTAATCACATCCCATTTTCTTCCTTCGTTTATTGCTTTCTCTACCTCCTCCATATACCTCGCCTTCTCCCCCTGTCGTTTTACATCCAGTAATTTCTCGTGTTTCCTTTTTCTTTTATTATGCTCCTTTCTATCTATCTCGCCTCTTCTCTAATTCCTTAACGATAACTTCACACGTTCTTTACTCTCTATACATTCCACATTCCACATCCCACCATCCTCCAATCTCCCGCCTTTCTCCCTCATTTGGCCTAATTTCTTCCACTATCTTCTCCACCCTTCCCCCCATCTTACACAACATCTCATCCACACCTCTCCCGTCTTCAATCATCACATTCTCTTCTTCCATTCTTTCCGTATATTCTCTTAGCTTATCTACTCCCCATTTGCCCATCTTTGCTTTCTTTCATGTCGCCCGCTCCTTCTTCCTTCCTTGTTTTCTCCAATTCCCACATTCCAACGTTGCAATGACCGGAAAGTGTTCTGACCCTATTTCGTTCCCTACTTCCATTCTTGCCAACAGCCTCTTTATCCTTTTCTCGGCTATAATGTAGTCTATTACTGTTTCCCGTTTTCCTGCAAACGTTATCTCACCTTATTTATCCCCTTCCGAGTTCCCGTTACAAATGAACCATCCTGTTGCTCCCAGAATTTCCAACAGAGTCCTACCCTCCTTGTCCACCTGTTTGTGTTTCGATTTTCTGCTGAAAGTCCCACTCTCTTCATCCCATATTTCCCCTCCCTGTTCCCCCGCCCAAGCATTCAGATCACCTCCTATCCACACCAATTCGTCATCCTTTTTCGCCACCCATTTCCTAATCACACTCCAACCTTCTTCTTTTCCGCTTCTCCTGTAAACGCAAACTATCCTCACCTTTCTTCTTCCTATCTTCACCATTCTCGTCATTACGATGTCCGTTTCCTCAAATCCCATCTCTATTCTCTTTTCTCCCACCAATTCATTCCTCACTCCTGACACCATACCCCCTTTCTTTCTTCCCTTTACCTTCTCTTTCTTTGCCTCTTGCATCTGCCACATATATCACTTGAGTAACTTCCTCTTCATTCTCTTCGAATCCTTCTCATCTACCCAGGTTTCACTCAACATCACTACGTCCCATTTCTTCACCTCTTTCCAGAATCCTTCATCTTTATTCATTAGCCCTGATTCGTTCCAAAACGCTACTCTCACTTCTTTCTTCCTTCCTTTCTCCCTTCTTTCCTCATTTTGTCCCCTCCCTACTTTTGTGGAAACACCTTTGCTCCGCCTTCTCCTCCTTCTTTCCTTTCACCCTCTACTGTTTGCATTACCTCCTCCCTTATATCCTTAGTCTCCACTTTTTCCCCTCGTCGCCCTCCTTCTTTCCTTTCACCCTCTACTGTTTCCATTACCTCTTCCCTTATATCCTTAGTCTCCACTTCTTCCCTTCCCTTTCATCCCTTCCCTTCACTCTTTCACTCCATGCTCTGTGTTTCATCATCCACTTTCTTCTTCTTTCATTCCACGTCATATCCTCCTTTATCCTTTCTTCCCTCCCCTTTAAAGCTTCCTTTTTTCTCAAGATATCAACTTTTTCTTCCTCATTTCTCACTTTCACTATGTACATACGTGATTTACCTTCAATCTTCCTTCCCACTCCATTTACCTCTTCCTCGTGCACTTCTGCCCTAATTTTACCCGTCAACTTTTCCACCTCTTCTCTTCCTGATACACTATTCACTTTCATTCCTCTAATCACTATATTTATACTCCGTTTCGTTTTCTCTTCTACTTCCATTTTCATTTCCAACTCTCTCAATCTTGATTTCATTCTCACATTTTCTAGGATAACGTTCTCATTCACTCCTTTCATTCTCTCTCCTTCTATTGCCCCTTCATCCCCTTTCTTTATATCTTCAGACTTACTTTCTAGCTTTCTCACTCTTTCTTCCAACTTCTTCATATAAGATTTTCTCTCTTTCTCACTCATGCTTAGATTTTTCTCAATATCCTCCAACTGCTTCCAAACCTTATCCTTTTCTTGCCGCCACACCAGATCCCATTCTTCCCACTTCTCTCTAACTTTCCTCATTTCCTCCCAAACCTCCTCCCCTCGCTTTTGCATGCTATTCAGACTTCGGTTAATTTCCTTTCTAAAACCTTTAATGAGATTTTTCAGGTTCTCTAGATCGACTTTTCCTTTTGCTTTATTCCTCTCCGAATTAGACTTTTTTTTTAACTTTTTCCGCAACTTCTCATCTCCCTGCGCACATCCCTCTTCTTCCCTTAATCTTTTACTGTCTCCCATCTTATCCCCCTCATCGCTTTTATCCGTAACCCCTCCCCCCTGCCTCCATTTATCAAAAAGTTGTCTTGATCCTAAACTACTAGCCTGTTTCGCCGGTCTCAGTGAGATCATCAGCACCGGGGTCGCTGTCTATCTGCTGCCCTCTGTCGGACCCCACTGGGCTCCTCGCAACAAACATGCTAGCCTATCTTACCGATCTACTGTTCCCTATCTTCTCTCTCACTTTTCCGTCCTCGACAACTAACCATCAAATTAGCACTTTCAACTTACCTCCTAACCCTTTCAAGCTTACAAAACAGCCCCCCCCCCCACACACACTTCCGCACAGCCCCTTCACTACACTGACCTTCCTTACCACCTTTTGTCTCAATCACACCTCCACGCTCGTCGCCAAAACCAAAAAAGACAGCACAGAACAAACACGCGTACTTTGCCATTCGGTACCGGAAACGGAAACCGAATTTTAGTCTAATCGAAACATTTCATTGGGATAGTTTCGAAGTATTCTTCATATCCAGTGAAAATTTCGAATTGAATTTTGCATTATACTAGAAAAAAAGCGCTTTGTATTTAAATCTTACTTTTTAATTCTAAAATAATAGTTACAAACCGAGAAATTAGTCTTCAAAAGTAGGATAACTTTGACCAAGCATATTTTTAATGTCATCAATATTTATTAAAAGTTGACAAATTGTCGTTCTACATTATTTATTCACGAATCCAGGCATATCACATACGTTATAATTGTTAACAATGGTTAGACAAAAAATATAACCGAAAGAACTCGAAATAAAGTTTGAAATGTTGAGAATACTCTACTTGAATTTTCGTCTAATTAAAAAATTTCATTGGGATAGTTTCGAAATATTCTGGATATCCAGTGAAAATTTTAAATTAAATTTTGTAATATATTACAAAAAAAGCGTTTGGTATCGAAATTTTACTTTTTAATTGTAAAATAATAGTTACAAACCGAGAAATTAGTATTCAAAAGTAGGTAGTAGTAGTAATTAAATTTTGCAATATACTAGAAAAAAAGCGATATGTATTGAAATCTTACTTTTTAATTGTAAAATAATAGTTCTTCTTTATTCATAATGTGTCCCCTAAGGGTTTGCATGACTTCCGTTTCTTACAAGACCACATACCAAAGTATTTAGAAAAGGGATGGTGAGAGAGAACATGGACCAGAATAGCAAGATTTATATTGGGAAAGGAGGTAAGGGAGAGGATGTATTGGGAAAAGGAAGAGAACAGAAAGTGTACAAAAGTACACATGTCTATTAGTATTTATATTATCTTATCCTCACAGATCTTTACGGTTCTAATCTATTCGACTACCGTTTCCTTTTTCCTTCACTTGCACTTCTCTTCTATCTCATTCTCATTTTGTCATTTTTCTACATCAATTCTTTCATTGTTTTTCATTCGCCCCTTTAGCCCCCTCCAACTCCTTCATCCACTCATTACCCATTCCATCCTCCCCTAGAATATTTACCACATTCTCTTTCCAGCTTCCTTTATCTTCCATTCCTCTCCTACATCCTTCTCATACATGCTCCCATGTTTCATCGTCTCATTCACATATTGTGCACTTTCTGTTCTCTTCCTTTTCCCAATACATCCCCTCCCTTACCTCCTTTCCCAATATAAATCTTGCTATTCTGGTCCATCTTCTCTCTCACCATCCCTTTTTTAAATACTTTGGTACTCCTTCCTTTTTTATCATCTCATATCATTTATTATATTTTTATTCCTCAATCATTCCCCATCTTTCCATTAATTGTCTTCCCCTGTCACTTCTCTGAAGTTCTTCATAGCTTACTCCATTTCCCTCTCCGATATCTCTAGCACTAAAAAACTCCCTCCTTTCTTCTTCCATTCTTTTTAGTTCTACCGTCCACCCTCTCCTTTCTTCTACCTCCTTCAAACACTTTTTCGCTAACTTCATCTCAAATTTCCATGCTCTCTTACCCGCTCTAGTACTTAATTTATCTCTCTGTGCTTCTTCTCTCACAATATATCAAGGCGTCCTGCAGTCTACTCCTAGCGTCCACCTTATAGATAGATAAACGTTTATTTTTCAGCCTGCGGGCCTTAAAAAATGGAGTTGCTTACACTTCCATTTTTTACAGAATTATCTTAAAACTAAACCTTAAAAAAACTAACATCCATCCATACCTTATATCTAAGACCGGACGCTCTTATCGCCTTGCCTTCCTCGGCTTCGCCTCGCCTCGCTCGCATGTTCCTACTTTTCGCATTGCCTCGCATTGCCAAACTCTGCTTCCGCGGCTAATACCTAATACTTAACTAATATTTACAATATTTACAGATTACTTATATCTCTCCTATTTACAATCTTTTCTTCTCCATTCCTCTTCCACCTTCCTTCTCTTATTCTCCATCTTACCCAACACTCCCTTCACCCATGCTACTGCCCTTTCGTCCCCCCATTCATGCATCAATACCGCCATGCTTATCCCACTCCTTTCCACCTCTACGCACTCCTACAACCCGTGCTCCACTCTTGCATCCCCCTTCCCACAAAGTTCACACATCCTCTTCTCCCTAGAGAGCCAGAACCTATTAAACCCCTCCATGCACCCACATCTCAACCTCGCTATAAGCTCCTGACTTCCTTTCTCACTTCATCCATCTGCAGTCCATTCGTTCTAAAATACCTTTCCCTCTCAACCTCCATCTTCCCACCCCCTCTCTCGTTCTCCTTCTCCCACCAACACTCCCTAACCAGCTTACTTCCCCCCTCTTCCAAAAATTTCTCCTTATATTTACACGCCCGACTCCCCGCTAGAATCCCTACACTCGTTCTCTCCGGCTCCCTCCTGACAATATAATTAGGCGTGTTCCTTGCCAACCCCAGTGCCTACTTTATATACCTCTACTGTGTCCTACTTACCTCTTCACTTTCTTTCCACACCCACACCTCTACTCCATACAATAGCACACTCATCGCTAGTGAGTCAAACAATTTCATACTCCTTCCAAAATCCTCTGCGAATAACATATTTCCACCCCCCCCCCCACCTGCCTCATCTCCACATTTACCCTCCTCACTCACTCTTTTATGTGACCATCCACTCCCCCATTCCTCCGAAACAAGAAGCCCAGGTACACAAACTCTTCCACTTCCTGCACCGCTTTTGCCTTCCACTAACACTCCCCTCCCTTATCCCTTCCCCCTTCTTTTCTGAAATATACCTTGGAATTTTCCGCATCTAGCTCTAACCTGTTCTTATCCAGGTATCTTCTCAACCTCTTCATCATCTCCTTTAGGGCCTCCTCGCTTCATGCCAGCAACACTATGTCATCTGCATACGCTAGGGAACAAATTCTAACCCCTTCTATCCTGACTCCTCCTACCACCCCGGCCTCCAGCTTACTTTCCATATCCGCAATTGAAATCGCAAAAAGCTTTCGGCTAAGCGGACACCCCTGCCTTAAGCCCCTATCCATCCAGAATCCCTCCAAAATCCCCTCCCCTCCTTTCGCCTTATCTTTGGTCTCTCCATATATCTCCCTTACCCTCTCGATCAGGCCTCCCTCCACTCCCCTATCCTCCATCGCCTCCCACAACCTCCCCCTATCCACCGAAGGAAACGTGTCTTTGAGATCCACAAAAAACGCGTACACTCTCAACCCTTTCTTCGCTAATTCTCTATCCACCACGTGCTGCAGAACGTAGATATTGTCGATAGTACTCCTGCCAGCCCTAAAACCCGCCTGCGTCTCCGGCAATATTCCTTTCCCCTCGACATCCTTCCGCAGCCTCTCCGCCAACACTATCGCGTACACTTTATACGCCGTATTCATTAGCTTAATCCCTCTATATTTTTCCTGTCTATCCCTATTTCCTTTCTTATACAGTGGCACAATTAATCCTTCTCTCCACGCTCCTGGAAATCCCTTCCCCCTCCATACTTTCTTCACTACCTCCTTCAGCCTCTCCCTAACCTCTTGTGTACTAAACAGCCATGCTTCGTTCTCTACCCCGTCCAGCCCTGCTGATTTTGACCTTCTTAACTTCCTTATCTGCTTCTCTATCTCGTAGTCTTTCCACTCCTCTATCTCTGCCTCCCCCGTTCTTCTACTCCCACCATCCCTCTTCCTTGAATCTGAGCCCGGAAATTATTCTTTAAAAAACTCCCTCCACTCCTCACTCCCTATCTTCTCGCTTATCCCCACTC
Organism: Andricus curvator; assembly: GCA_932195095.1. Classification (NCBI taxonomy): domain Eukaryota; kingdom Metazoa; phylum Arthropoda; class Insecta; order Hymenoptera; family Cynipidae; genus Andricus; species Andricus curvator. The sequence continues at coordinate 92,154 of CAKNYM010049591.1, forward strand.
TACCCTTCCTAAGCCTATTCATTATCTTCCAGACGTCCCCCTCTGTCTTAACATTCCCTAACTCCTCTTCCAGATCTTTCTCCTTTTCCCGTTCTTTATTTTTACACATCAATCTAAACCCCTTCCTCATTTCTACGTACTCCTCGCTTTTCGCATTACCCTCTTTCACACCCTTTCACCTTCTCTTTCAGATCCTCCCATATCTCTTCCACCGACTCCCCTTCAAAGCGTACCTTTCCTAACTGCTCCTTATACTTCTCGATTGCCTCTCTCGTCCAGGTCACCCTGTTCCCTAAGCGTCCACCTTATATACCTTTCTTGTAAACTCTCAATCTCTTTCCTTTCCTTAGGGTAACTTTCACCAAGCATATTTTTAATGTCATCAATATTTATTAAAATTTGACAAATTCTCGTTCTACCTTATTTATTGACGAATCCAGCCATATCACATACGTTCTAATTGTTAACAATGGTTATACATAAAATATAGCCGCAAGAAGTCGAAATAAAGTGTGAAATGTTGAAAATACTCTACTTGAATTTTTGTCTAATCGAAACGATTCATTGGGATAGTTTCGAAATATTCTTGATATCTAGTGAAAATTTGGAATTAAATTTTGCATTATACTAGAAAGAAAGCGTTTTGTATTGAGATCGTACTTTTTAATTGTAAAATAATAGTTACAAACTAGAAATTAGTCTTCAAAAGTAGGGTAACTTTGACCAAGCATATTTTTAATGTCATCAATATTTATTAAAATTTAACAAATTGTCGTTCTACCTTATTTATTTACGAATCCAGGCATACCACACACGTTATAATTGCTACGACTAATTTCTCCGTTTGTAACTATTATTTTACAATTAAAAAATTAAGATTTCAATACAAGACGCTTTTTTTTCTAGTATAATGCAAAATTAAATTCCAAATTTTCACTGGATATCAAGTATATTTCGAAACTATCCCAATGAAATGTTTCGATTAGACGAAAATTCAAGTAGAGTTTTTTCAAAGTTCCTAACTTTATTTCGACTTTTTGCGGCTATATTTTATGTACAACCATTGATAACTATTTTAACGTATGTGGTATGCCCAGATTCGTAAATAAATAAGGTAGAACTACAATTTGTCAAATCTTAATAAATATTGATGACATTACAAATATGCTTCGTCAAAGTTACCCTACTTTTGAAGACTAATTTCTCGGTTTGTTACTATTATTTTACAATTAAAAAGTAAGATTTCAATACAAAACGCTTTTTTTCTAGAATATTGAGAAATGTAATTCCAAATTTTCACTGGATATCAAGTATATTTTGAAACTATATCAATGAAATGTTTCAAGTAGAGCATTTTTGACATTTCAAACTTTATTCTTTCCACTTCGTGCGGCTTCTATATTAGAAAATATTTTTGACAATTATTACTTATGTGGCATGCCTGCATTCATAAACGAATAACGTGGAAGGGATTTCTAAAGATGATTGAAGAGGAAATAAATCTTTAAAGATCAACTGGGATTCAAACTATCAACCGATTTTCGTCAATCTTTTTTTAATTTACTCGTAACAATATAACGAGACTATCGCAGTCTATTAAAATTTAATTAAGTAATATTGTACACAATTTGGATTTTTCTCCGCTGTGTCTAATCTCAAACAATGGGAAGGTCGCGCGAGGCCAAAAACCGTCAGTTCGACAATCTACCCCCTGCCGCAAGGGGCCGATTTTCAGACAATGCCTGACCCAGGCTGACTGTCTCCTGATAATGACTTTATTGCAGGACATTTTTTCACACTTTTTTTCCCATATACCCTTTTTGTCCTGAAAATATTCCTACGGTGATTAGCTGTCGAAAAATTTTTTTTCACTAACAAGCTCCACCTTTTAGGGCGTGCTTATCATATTTCTGTCTTTCTCGCACACTCAACTCAGAATTCCCACGGGTGTCCCCAGCCCTCTTAAGGTGTCCAGAATGCAACGCAGTTTTCCAAATTTCGAAATATGAAATTCTTTACTAATTACAGTCCGTTGTCCACAAACATATCAACTTGGAAAGAAATAATGATAGGAAGTTGTTTTATGGCTTAAGATGGGCAGTTTTGTAACACGATTGAAGTACAATTTGAACAAATGAAATTAGATCAATACTTCGCGAAAGAAACCTTTACGCATATTTCGGGATTCAAGGAGAGTAGCCACCGTATAAAAAGTTTTAGAAAATAAGTATCCATTTCACAGCAATAGGGACCTCAGAAGGAAGGGGATACCGGCTCACCCGCTGGTTAATAGCTGGGAGGGAAAAAGGCAGGGACGTCGGTACCCCTTCCTTCTGAAGCCCCTATTGTTGCAATTATTCACAACTAATTACATTTCATTTCATATTCTTTAACTCTATGAATATTATAAAAATTATTGTATTTCGAACAAAAAATTATACAAGAAAAAGAATCATAATTGAAGACCTGGGGGGAAAAACAATCTTAATCCACCAAAACTCTTTTTGAGAAAATCGAAATTTTAATTTTAAGCACTCAAAACAATATATGGTTTGGCAATACTTCTCCTTGCTGTAACTCGGGACTTGAGCTCTTTTTGGCGTACACTCTAAGAAAAAATCTATTAACAGTGAAATTATGTTCCTTTCAGAATGCGTCCTTTGAAATTAAGCAGATTTCTTTTGTCCGTCAATAGAATCGTTTCACTGTTCAAAAACTTATCCGTTAAATGCAAAACGAGAGTAGTTTTACTGATAAAATTCCTTTAACTATTAAAGGATTTCATTTGTTGGCTAGCGGAGAAAGTGCGCCTGTGCGTGAGTGAATTTCTTCACTGCACGATTCATTTATTAATTGATAAAGTGAGTGGAAAAAGGAGCGAAATGATGTCGAAAATGGATTACTTCAAAAAATTAGGAATCCCACATTGTGACGCAAAAACTTTGGAAGGTACGTGTACTGAAAGAACAATTTTTGATCCACATAACCTCACTTTTCATTGATTTTTACGCTTTTGACAATCGAAGTCTAAATTTTTTTTATTGCTTTTGCCAATCGAAAGTTCGTAAGACGTTCTTTATGAAATGATTTTGTAAAGCGTCGATTTTATATCGATTCTATATTTCCATTCACCAAAGTTCGGCTTTTGTACATTTGTTGCACGTAATATCATGCAATAAATTTATTTTAACGTTCAAATTATTTTTTTCTTTTGCCCGGCAATAGATTTCACTTCAAGATCAAAGGAAATCCTTTTACACTTAAAGGATAGCATTTGAAACGACCCAATCCCAATCCCACCATACTCCTTCTAGCTGTATTCTGCCATACTTAACCCACGTTCTTTTTCCCTTACTTCTTTCCTCTTCCGCTATTTGCCTTAACTTATACTGCATATTCCTTTCTGCCCATGTCAAATCGTCCTCTATTCTCTCCGAGCTTCCATATAACAACCTCTTCTTTGTCATCACTTCCCTTTTATGTTCCCATTTCTTCAGCTTCAGCAGTACCATTTTTTCTCCTCTTCGCGTTTCCATTCCTACACTTCGCATTTCCTCTATCTCTACTTTAGCATCTATCCTTTTTAACACATTTTCCACTCCTTCTTTCAATTCCTTTCCTTCTAATCTTAGACCCTTTATCACTATGTTTCTTTTTCTTTCATCTCTTTCTTTCCTTTCTAATCTTCTTTCTATTTCCCTTATCCTTTCCCTTTCATTATTCCCACTCTCCCCTACATTAAACTCCAGTTTTGATTTTTCGATCTTCACTATTCTACTCTCTATTTGTGCTACCTTTTTATTATGCTCATCCTGTTTTTCTAATCTTTGTTCTAACATCTGCATCCTTTTTTCTAAATTTTCTCGAACTTCTTCCCATTTTCTCATCTCTTTTCTAAGCTCGGCCATTTCTTTCCTAATTTCTTGTTTTATTTCCTCTCCTCTTTCCTCCTGTCGTTTTTCGTTCATATGTATTACCTCTATCATCATTTGACGCAATTCTTCTAACTTTAACTTTTCAAATTCTATCGGCCCTCTAGGTTCAACTTTGTCTTCTTCTTTGCCCTTGTCTTTCTCCCCCGCCCTATTCTGTTCTTTTCCCGGTGGTGTTCTGATCATTTTCGGTGTTTTCAGGGTGGACCCTACTTCTAACTTGTCTTCGCTACTTCCTCTTTCTGCCCTATCCCTCTTCCTATTTATAAACGGTTCGATTGAGCCAAAAGTATCTGCCCTCAGTCTCTCCCTCTCTACCGTTTTCCTATACTGACCCCTTCTTTTTGTCTCACTTTTCGGCGTGCAGAATACGTCCTCGTCAGAATCCATTAAAGCGTAACTTGCGTACTGTCACCACAGCGCTACCTCAACCTGCTACCGTACCTTCTTCCGTGCTTCTCTCTCCCTATCCCTCCCTGTCGCCGCTACTCGGCTGCACCTGTCTCCCCACCTTGCTCCTCACGCTAAACCTCTCGTCTCAGCCTACCCAAAATAGTCTCAATCTCTCGAAATATTACACAAATCTTCACTTTAATTATTTTAAACATACAAACCCTCCAACACACTCGTCCCATCAACTCACCTCCAACGGAAGTCGTTGTTTCAGTCTAAAATATTCAATTTGTAACCCCTTCAGTTAGAAATTTTTTAATTAAAAAAATTTCAAAATGAGCAATCATAAATAAAATATTCAAAACTAAACAATTTGAAACTGAATTGTTTGAAACATGAAGCCCTGAATGGTAAAAATTTCACAGTGAAACATTTACATTTTTAACGTCACACTTTTTATTATAAAGTTAAATAACAATTGAAAATTATCAATTTGGAACAACGAAAATTGAAATAAATAAAATAAACTTGAGTGTTTAATTTTTTTCCCAATTGCAAGAAGAATTTTCTTGGTTCAATATTTTTATTGAGTAGAAGAATGGGAAGTATTGTATTTTTAACATATTTATCAAGCTCGAAATGAGTAAATTTTAGGTTTTAGTTTTTGTTAAATTGGTAGTACATTTTATATTTTTAAGGTTTTCATTGAGTTGGAAAAGATACAATTTTTTGTTTAATTGGAAGAGGCCGGTTTTTTTCTTTTTAAGATTTCTATTGTGTTTAAGGAAAGCATGTTTTATTATTTTGTCTGTATGGGAAGAGGATAATTTAAAAAATGTATATTTATTGAGTAGGTGGGGACGAAATTCCGATTTTCAATTTTTTCGGAATTGGAAGAGGGACATTTTTTTATTTTTTTGGTTCTTATAGAACTGGAAGGGAGGAAATTTGTGTTTTAAAGTTTTTCTAAATAGGAAGAAGCTCTTATTTTGTTTTGAAAATTTGTATTGAGCTGGAAGAGGGACATGTTTCATTTTTTAACATTTTTATTAATGCGAGTTGAAACGGAAGATTAGTTTTAATTTATAGCATTTAAAACGATATCGTGGATTTATATTTTTTAACCAGAAATCTTTGAACTGTTCAATTTATAAAAGCGTAAAAAATTAAGTTTTGCAATTTAATTGCACTTAATTGAAAAGTGTAAAAAGCTTCTATTTTATATGTGTAAATTATTAACAGTTTAAATTAATAATTTTCGAATTAAAATTTGTTTAAGCTTCAATTCGCACTGCACTAGTTACAAAAATTTTTGTACTACAAACACGTATGATTGAAACTTTTGGAGGAAAATCGCAGGTCACGGACCGGGTGCAGTCGGTCTGCTGACCTGATCGTCGCGTACTCGGCTATAGACGGAACAGCTCGGAAACCTTCGGGCGTTTTTAGTATTGGGACATATTATTTATTGTGGGAAAAAGTCGGGGACTGATTTGTTTTCTCTTGTAGCATATTATATGCAAACCTCGGGATTAAAAAACAATCCTCACGAAATAAAAGGTGAAATTGCTTGAAATGGCAAAATATTAAAAATGGAATGCAGTTGCAAAGCTGGTCTAAGTGAACAGTGCAAGCACATCGTTGCAGTTTTTATTTATTGTAGCAAGTGCGTTGCTTATTTCAATACGACGTGGGTTTGTTCACGTACATACCCAGATAGCAAACGTGCGGGGCACGTTACTCGTACGGCATGCGGGGCACGCGGTGCGTGCTGGATGCGAGGCATATGGGTCGCACTTTGTGAGGGGCACGTACGTGCGAGGCATATGCGACGCACTTTGTGATAGGCACGATGTGCGGCGCATGTGAGTCGCACTTTGTGAGGGTCATTATATACATGATATATAAGTAATAAGCACATTTGTTGATAATAGTAGTACAGTAAACTATTATTATTGTAATAAAATTTTCAAAAATATTGATAATTATTATAATTAAAGATTGAATTAATTGATTTTCTAAAAATTGTTTATTTACGAAAATTAAAACATTCCCGATTTTATAATAAGAATAAATTTGGAAATTAGTAAGAATTATTGAATGCATGGTAGTATAATTTCAACGTACAATATGCATTTTATTTATTTCAAAACTCTAATTTCAAACTTTAATTGACTATACAAATAATTTCAATTAGCCTTTTGTCAATTTGAATTTGAAATTAGGTAAATAAAAAAATGAAATTTTTGGTATAATTTCTACTTTACATATTTATTTATGTTTATAACTTCAATTTGTGCTTTTAATTTCAAGTTTAACATTAAATTGAGTTTAAAATGTAATTTAAAATCAATTTTTGTTTTAGGTCATCATTTTTTTAATTATTTAACCGAAAAATATACCTTTTACCTACGTCTTCATGTTTTCTGTCAGTTTTATGTGCCTGTATCTTGTAGTTGCAGCGAAAAATATTTATTATTGTTGATACAAACATGCGGAAACCCATAATAAAAAATAGGTTTAGGATGAATTACCTGCTCTTTATTTAAAAATATCAATGCAAATATTTTGTGTATCCTCTAAAAATCCTAAATGTGTGCACGCACCATACCCGCACCGGCACGCATGACGTGCGACCCTCACGACGTGCGACACACGCAGCTGTGTCATCCCCTGCGCGCACGTCGTGCGAGAAAATCCGCACGTGGTGCGACGTACGTGCGTCGCACTGTGAACGCACTTTTCTATCTGGGTATTATAATATAAATGATCTTGAATTATTATTTATTTTGTCCTCAGAATATACGTTATAAGATTTAATTGCTAATCAGAAGTTATATAACTAATGGGTTGAAATTAAATCGTAAATAAATCTTTCAGAATTTGAGGTTAGCTGTCAAGTAAAAAGATAAGATTTCTTGCATGCACATTGCAAATTGCTTTTTAATGAACAACCCGATAAAAAGGCTGGCATGAAAAACCATTGAAAATTTTGAATAATTAAAAATGCCGTTTCTGTCCTTTGTTTTAGAATCCTGGATGAGGTAGGAAAAATAATAAAATTCCACTCCCTTTCAAAGCCGATCGGAACTGCCAAGCGTAACCTCAAATAAATTATAATTACAATTTTCGTTTAAAGCATTAGAAGGCGCTCCAAAAGCCTAAAATTTGCAAAATATAGTAAGATTGTGCATATGCAATTTAACTTCCTGTATCAGTGTGATAAAACTTGAGATTGATAATATTACAATCTTCGGTGAAATTACTACGTTGAACGTTGGAAACTATTCGGGTCACGTTAAACGTGGTAAAATAATAATGACCTATAGATTTATCTGTCGATTGTAAAATCACAGAATGGAAATCAATTCAACAAGTGCACTGTCATTTGACAACATTATAGTAAGGTTATGTCTGGATAGTGGTACAATTACATGCGAAGTATCATGTGAGGCAACTTTGTTTTTTCCGATTTGTGCGTTGGACGCACAAAAATTGCGATTGCAAAAAAGAAGAATTCGGATGCAAATCAACGTTTTTACCGTTCTTTTCCTGTTTGAGGACAGTATATAATAAAAACGTTAATATATTATTTATTATAATTTAAAACGTTCGCGAAACTTGAATGTAACTTGGAATATTTATTTCGAATGAAAATTTCGTTCTCTAAGGTGTTATTCGTGCATAATGCAAACGTTCGTATATTTTTAAATATATTTAAATTGTCCACGAAGTATGAGCGCAACTTGCGATATTTATTTTCAATACAAATTTCGTTCTTGAAAGTGTTAAAGATAAAATTTATTCCTTCCATCATGATTACAATTCCTCATTTTTTTACAAACGAAAATTATTAATAATTACAAAGAAAACGCATTTTACGAGTAGGGTTATATCACAAGCCGAATTTATTTTCACACATTTTTAGGTTACTTTACAAACGGACTGTGAATTTAAATTATCTACATTCAATTTACAAAAAAATACGTGGATTTACTACGTTAGAGGTGACCCGAAAAATTTCCAACGTTCAACGTGGTAATGTTACATCCACTTTTTGTACAGTGTGATTATAATTTAATGTTTATAACGAAACGTGGTTTCATTATAAACATTTTTTTTATAGAACATTTAAACATTCATGTTTTATACCTTTATTTAGGAAAATTGTGAAATCTTACAGTAGGATCTCGTCGGGCTATACTATTACAGCCAAAAACACAGCAGAAAGCCTTAATTTTAGTAGCTCTTGATTCAAAACGCATTCCACTTTCAATATTCATTTTGAAAAACATTAGAATTACGCGAAATAATGAAAAAAATCTGATTATTTTTAAATATATGTCTTATACGGGTATCTCTAACATGTTTACTAGTAGAAAGTGACCCGTTTAGAAAACTTCCAAATTTCATCACCAGGTGGCGTGTTCGACCTGAGCCGTGTCCAATAGTCTTTTAGAATTCTCGCAAATCCCGGTTGCAGATATTACTAGCGGCTCTCATTTCAATACGCATTCTTATTTAAGAATACTAGAATTTCGTACATTTCTTCACGCAGAAAGAAGTTCTGCTAAACTTACAGGATTTTCAGTTGAAATAGGGACAGCATACCCAGTCAGAAATGGATGGTCGATTTGACGTCGAATCAAAGTCGTTTTTTGATGTCGAAAAATCATCGATATTTTCGTCGATTCGACGATATTATGTCGCCCAATTCGACGTCGTAATGACGTCGAATTATTGACCGCATCGACGTCGTATTATTAATCGTTTCGACGTCTAATTTACAGGTCGCCCAATTCGACGTCGTAATGACGTCGAATTATTGACCGCATCGACGTCGTATTATTAATCGTTTCGACGTCTAATTTACAGGGTGTCCAGCTATTCTTAGGAACGAAATTCAAGGTATTTTCCAGGTTTTCCAGGTCAAGAAGTCAAGTTTTTCCACGTCTCCTTTTTTACATCAAATAATGAAAAAATCGTTTGTTATACATGTAAAAAAATGAGCCATTTTATTTTTTATTGGTCAATAATTTCTAAAGAAGGCAGAATCATAAAGAAATTCTTAATTTTTTGCGAACACAAGTCGTCTTTGAAATCTCTTGAAGAACTTAAAATCTTTGTGAAATCTTTTGGAATCTTTTCAAATGTTTGTGAAATATTTGAAATCTTTGAAAACTTTAAAATCCTTGAAATCTTTGAAATATTTGTGAAAGCTTTCTTTAATCTTTGTTCGTGAAATCTTTCGTATTCGTTTGAAGTCATCGAAATCTTTGAAATGTTTTGCAACCTTTGGAATTCTTGTATTATTTTGATAACTTTATGAAATTTCTATAAAATCTTTCTGAAATCTTTTGTATTCATTAAAAATCATTAAGATATTTTCAATCTGTGTAAAATCTTTTGAAATCTTAAAAATCTAGTTTACTATAACCTTTCTAAAATCTTCAAAACCTTTCAAAGATTTAAAATCTTTGGAAATGTTCGAAATCTTTGTGAAATCTTTGAAATCTGGTGTACATGCCTTTTTGAAATCTTTGAAATCCTTGCAATCTTTATGAAATGTTCGAAATCTTTGGGAATTTTTGGTGAAATTTTTTAAATCTTTGTCAAATCTTTTCCAATATTTGTGAAATTTTTCTTAAATCTGTTTTTGTGGAATCTTCTTTATTCGTTGAAATCAGTGAATTATTTGAAATCTTTTCAAATCTTCTAAAATGTTTTGAAACCTTTTGAAATCGTTTCAAATCTTCAAATATTTTAAAATCTTAGAAATCTGGTGTTCTGTAAACTTTTTCAAATCTTTGAAATCCTTTCAACCTTTGTAAATCTTTCTAAAATTTTAAATCTTTGTAAAATGGCCATGGTTCATTCTAATTCTGAAACTGGATTTCTGTCATTTCCCGGGTTTTCCCGGTCAAGTTTTTCAATTTTCCCGGTCAACTAAAAGTAACATATTCATATTTCCAGAAAAAACGAAAATATTTATTTTAATTCATGACGTTCATTCTAAACATCCTTTAACACAACAACAGAGAACAACAGAGAACAACAGAGAGAAAAATACTTTAATTTTTCACTAAAAAATATTCATTTTTTTACAAAAAATGGAATAGTTCAACTTTCAGTTGAAAAAATTGATTTTCAACAAAAAAATAGATTTTGAACAAAATAGTTGAACTTTCAACCAGAGTGATGAATTTTCAAATAAAATTATAAATCTTCAACTGGAATAGTTAAATTTTAAACCAAAAAGATGAATTTTTAAACAAGAAGATTAATTTTCAAATAAAAAGATTCATTTTCTACCAGAAAACACAATTTTTCAACAAAATACATGATTTTTTCACGAAATAGTTTAATTTAAATTTAAAGAAGACAAATTTTAAACCACATAGTTGAATTTTAAACTAAAAAAATAATAATAATTTCCAACCGATAATGGAATAGTAAAATTTTTAGTTAAAAAAATTAATTTTAACCCAAACATAAGAGTTTTCAACTAAAACAATGAATCTTCAACTGAAATAGTTGAATTTCAAACCAGAAAGATGAATTTTCAACCAAAATTATGAATTTGTAAACAAGAAGATTAATTTTCAAATAAAAATATTAATTTTCAAATAAAAAGATTAATTTTCCACCAAAAAATACAATTTTTTAACAAAATACATGAATTTTTAACGAAATAATTGACTTTTTAATTAAAGAAGAGAAAAGAACGAAAAACATCCAAAGGAAAAAAAAGTTTTGAATCAAACAGCTCATTTTTCAATCAAAGAAATGAATTTTTAATTAAAACGATGAATCTTTGAAAAAAATAATAATTTTTAACAAAAGAGTTTAACTATTAACCAAATAATTTTATTTCCAACCTAAAAGGTGAATTTTCAACTAAAATGATGAATATTTAACTGGAATACTTGAATTGTTAACCGAAAAGAAGAATTTTTAAACAATAAGATTAACTTTCAAATAAAAAGATAATTTTCTACACAAAAATATCGAATTTTTAACAAAATACATGAATTTTGAACGAAATAGTTGAAGTTTCAATTATAAAAGACAAATTTTCATCCAAATTGTCGAATTTTGAACTCGAAAAGATCAATTTTCAACTAAAAATGAAACAGTTAAATTTTCAGTTAAAGAAATTAATTTTCAAACAAACTGACGAAGTTTTAACTAAAATGATGAATCTTCAACTGGAGTAGTTGAATTTTATGTCAAAAAGATGAATTTTCAACCATAAAGATAAACTTTCTACAAAAAAGACGAATTTTCCATAAAGTACATAAATTTTCAAACAAATAGTTTAATTTTCACCAAAAAAAGATAAATTGATTTTTAACAAAGTAGTTACATATTTAACCAGAGAAGAATTTTAAATAAAAATGATGAATCTTCAACTTTTCTAAACTGACAAAAATTATTAAAATAATCAAAACTTGAATTTTGCTACAATCAGAAGTAAATTCACGGTCATTCCCCGGTTTCCTGGTCAAGTCGCAACCCTGATGTAATGAGTAAAAGATAAATTATATCTTGATAAATAAAAAACTTTTCAGTAGCAAGGTTCCTTCTAAACGAGATGTTTCTTTCATAATATACTAAAAGATTTAAATTACTTTTCGCATTTCAATAAAAAAACCTGTTTAAAAAAAAATTTAATTCAAGGTTCTCATGAAAAATTCAAGGAGATTTCCAGGTTTTCAAGGTTCAACAAAAATTCAAGGATAATTCCAGGTTTTCAAGGTTTTCAAGGTCGCTAGACACCCTGATTTACTATAATTTCGACGGTACAAAAAGTAGTGCAGTAGTTATGAAAACATCAATGGGATCCCAAACAGGATCCCATTTATGTTTCCACGAATGAAAAGTACTATAAATAAGTTGATCGACAGTTTTTTAATGATTACATGCCAAATTACTTTTTGGCATGTAATTTTTTGACATGATTACTTTTCCAAAACTTCCGTCAGCTTGTTTTCGCCAGGGAGCATTTTTTAACCAAGCTTTGGTCGCTTCTTCCACTGCACTTAAGTTGCAATCTGAATTGCACACGGGAAAAGCACCTGCAACAATTTTATTATGTTTTTCAATGATGACTCAATTATAAGCTTTTTATGCATGTTAAGAAAAATAATTAATTGCAACAGTAGTAATGTTAAACGAATCTCTTGAAGTAAAACAATCAATGTTTAATCATTTATGATCTAATAAATAATATTCGTTTGATTTCCAAAAATGGAAGAATTGTTAAAAAAGTAAAAAATGTCCAATCCGAAATAAAATATAACTACAACTCGCTGCTGGCAGAGTTGGCGAAACGTTGGTAGTAGGATTTTGGAATTTGTCCAAATGAACCGAATTTGACTTTGTTGACAGAGTTGATTGGCAATCGGACACCGATGCCAGAATTCGATCGGATCTCTCTTTCTGTCAGGTGAGACAGAGAAAAAGATGTGATCTTTTCGAAACGACTTTCATTTAGATCCCTCTTTTTGCTTTATGTGATAGACGAAGAGGGTCCGCTCGTTTAAACAGGGAGAATCCTACTTATCAGTTTGAAACTATCAGACCCTCTTTGTCAACTTCATAAAACAGAGAGAGGGATCTAAACCAAAGTCATTTTGAAAGGATCACACTTTTTTCGCTATCTCACCTGAAGGAAAGAGAGATCCGATTAAATTCTGGTATCAACCTGCAGAGTCAGGGTGGCCACTATTTTTTAGATTTTCGTCTCCCGGCTTTCTCCTGGTTCTTCCGGTAAATATTTATGATTTCTCCTGGTTTAGAAAAATATATAATCTCTTTGCGAAAAACACAGTTTTTTCATATATGACTAGACAAATTTTTATAAAATAAAAAAATAAATTGAATTATTCTAAAAAAAACTTTGAATATAAATGTAATTTTGAATGAGATACATTCAGATTCAAATATTTTCTACTCCGGAGTGTTATAACTTAAACGAATGCGAACTTCAGTTAAAAACAAAAAAAAAGTGTAGTCACCAAAAATTGTAATACATACGAAAACTTTCTATATTGAAACCCTTTAAAATTTCAATTATTTGAAGTAAATTTATATTGCTTGAAAATTTATAATTTAAAAATTGTAAATTATACTTTCCAAAATTCAACAAACTCAATTTTAATTGAAAAATTAAAATCTATAAAATTAAAAATTTAGCGTTCAATATGAAAATTTGGAATTCTTAAATTGTAGCCATTTAACATTATCAAATTATTCAATTACTGATTATCTATTTAAGAAAGTTTAATTTTATCTTATTTAATTTTTAACTCAATTTTTAATTCAAAATAGTTTACTTTTTAACACTTCTTTTAGAATTATTATTCATTCTTGAAATTTTCCAATGGAATATTTTTTACTTGGAAATGCTTTATTGGTTTAAATCTTCAACTAAAAATGAAGCAACTTTAAGATATTATTTTATAAAAATTAAAAATTGAGAAAAAATACAAAACAATTAAGATTGCTGTAATAGGATTCCAAATTTTTAAATTGTATAAATTTAAGCCTTTCAATTCGAAATTGCTTTATACTTACATTTGAAATGATTAAATTAAAAAACTATCAAGGCTTTATTAATATGAAATTTTGAAATATTTCATAGCGGGGATTGTCCTGACATTTCAAATATTTGAACCTGAAACTACAATTATGAAATTTAAGATTCAAACCCTCCAAAAAAAGGTGGAATAATTGATTAATTATATTTTGGTTATTAAAAGTAAATAATGTTTATTTGATTCAACAATAAAACATTTTCGAATAAATATTAATTGCATTGAGCCACGATAGTAAAATGTCACATCCACGTTAGGCTGGATTTTGATGAGTGAAAATCTCAAAAAAAGGTTAGGTTTGGTCATAAAATAGTTCGGATATTAGCGCAGGTTTTATATCATCGCATGCAGGCATCAGAGTATAGAGTATAAAATTTGTCTGAAAGAGGTCCAAATGACGTGGATTCGACGTCTCTTCGACGTTGATTTTTAAACCCTGTAAATTGCAACAAACTTTGATGAAATCACTTACATTGCAGTAAATGATCATTGACAAAGTATCTGCGAAGCATAATAAACATAGTCGAAAACCGACTAATTTTTCGACGATAATTTCGCCTCGACCATCATACGACGGTCACGACGTCGATTCGACGTCTGATCGACGTCACCATTCTGACTGGGTAGACTTTCTGTGAATATTATCGAATTTTCTGCATTTATTACTGAATTTTCAGTAACTTTATGAATTTACGGATATTTTCTGTAACATTTGCTGAACTTTCTTGTCAAATTTACATTTTTAAATTGTGAAACCTAATAAGAAAGTCTGTAAATTTCACAGAAAGTATCCAGACATTTTTAAAATCACTGCAAATTCAATAAACTCTGCAGAAAAGTTGGTAAGCTTTACAAAAAAGCTATGCTGTCCCTGTTTTAACTGAAAATCATGTAACTTTAGCAGACTCATTTTTTTCCGTGTTATAACTTATGTTACTTAAAATATTTACTATTGACGATATTTTTTACAAAACTTGTTATTGACAGTTATTACTTTTTCACACTCACAATTTACAACCAGTAAATAAGACTTTTCCTAAACGTGAATACTAGTTTTTGCTCGCTTAAGTTTATAATAATACATACAGAAATATCATCATCTCTTATTATAGCAGAATGAATAATTATAGATGCAGAAGGAACCAAATCTTGATACCAAAAGTCTCTCCGTGTAATGTATTTCAGTTGTAGCGATTAGCTCTGGAATTGAAAGGATTTTATGCCTCTTTGGAAGGGCTTTTTAATCGCCAATAATTTTGTTCGAAAATACAATTATGAAGCCTTTGATGATTTTGTAAAAATTATTGTAGTCATTCGCCCCGTAGCAGCGAATTTCTCCGGTTGACGGCACTTCATTAGCGTATTATAATCATTAACGATTTAATATGAGGCTCATTTGAAGGAAAAATGTAGCAAACCCATCTAAGCGACAATTTTTCATAATAGTTTTTTTCCTTTAAAAACTTTTTTCTTCATTTAAAAAAATTCAATTTGGGTTAAATACAAATAATATTTGGATGTTGATGGTGAAATTGGCTTTAGGTTCACAGAAATCGAAATCAATTTATCATTGAATCAGGCGTTTCGGCCTCGATTATGGGCCCTCATCAGTGATTTATTTCTGAAATATTAGTACAAAAAAATTGTTGATTCGTGGAGGTTGAAAATAATGAACGAGAGCATTCAACACTTCTAAAAATACTAATTGGATCACTGAACACTTTTGAATAACTTTTCTTGCGTTTACGTTTTTTAAAAACCGCCATGCCTTGAGAGATATAGGCAAAACTGATTGAAGTATGCAAGTTTAGGAGGGTGTATCTTGTTATGAGAAAGAAATTAGAGGAAAAAATGGTGGTAATGTTTTACGCATTTTCTTAAAAAGGAGTCATGGTGACTCAAGACAGGCCTGCTCAGATAAGGGAAAACGACTCATTTACCAGATGGGATTTTTCCACCACCACCGACATCTACTCATTCAACTTCACGACAGCAACCACCCCCCAAGCCCCTGGACCTGAGAAGAAGAAAGTGGTGGTGGAATTCGAACATGTGGCAATTGACTCGATTTCCCCTATCTGGGCTGAAGGAAATCTGGAATAGGTACAAGTGACATGTCAGGAGGATCGTAAAATGTAACATGATCCTTTAAAGGGCCGAAGGACTGATTTGTGAGTAGAGAGATGCAATATGGTTGTGTACGTGTGTTAGGAGTGAAGAGTGAATTACACTGAGAAAACTTTTTTTTTAATTATTGGTTGTATACCAGAAAAATTGTTATTATTATTAATTATTTTTGTTATAATTAAAAATCTCCCTTTTTCATTAGGGATCGTTC
Source organism: Andricus curvator (assembly GCA_932195095.1). Taxonomy (NCBI): domain Eukaryota; kingdom Metazoa; phylum Arthropoda; class Insecta; order Hymenoptera; family Cynipidae; genus Andricus; species Andricus curvator. Next base: position 108,416 of record CAKNYM010049591.1, read on the forward strand.
ATGTATTACGTAAGACGTTTTTCTTTTGTTTATATCATTGTGTCCTTTTCAACTTCACAGCAATTTTATTCTCGTCTTCATTTAAACAAAAGAAAAACGCCTTACGTAATATATGAACGATCCCTCATTTTATTATTTAAATTCATGAATAAATGTAACTAGATTTATTTATTTATTGAACAATTAAGAGAAATTGACAACTAACAACGAAGTTTAGTTAGTAATGCGTGGTAAAATGCACAAAGATTTTCAGTGTCAGCACGCTGCCGTCCTGATGAAGAAACTATACAACTGCATTTGAGAAGAACCGAGATATTCAATAAAATAAAAAAATGGCGAATTCCAATTATTTATATGCAAAACTGTAGATATGCTAGATATTAATGCACAAAGTCGCCGAGAATCCTTACTAATAAACACATCTGCGCAGTTGTGCTGCCGAATGCCGGAAACTAATGACAAATGCCTTCAAGAACCCTCGAGTTTCCTGCTGGAGAAACTTAGCAACTACAAATTTTTAAAAAATTGATAAAGGAGTAAAATTATGATGTAGTTATTAATTAATTATTGAATTATAATTAATTGTTAAGTTTTGTAATACAAAATGTATCAATAATACAAAAGTAATTAATTTGATATTTTGATCATTAAAATCATTGTGTGAGCACAAAATAAAAGAAAAGAGTGCACATACTTTGTTGAAATTATTAATCGTTTATTAAAACCATTTAATTTTGCTCAACAGTGTCATTAACACACCTTATGACTGACAAGCATAACAAAAAATTCTAACAATAAATAATATCCATTAAAAGAAAAGATTTTTAATATGCATGTGAATTTTACAGATTCTACTAAATTTAACTCGCCATTTTGTATATATTTTATTTATTTTTATATAAATATATTATTTATATTTATATTTTATATATATATTTTTTTATATATTTATTTGTATTTTTTATAGTAATCTGAGATCTGACAGTTGAATATACATTGATGTTAATATTCTTCATTCCCGTATAGGGTTGCTGGTCCCCCATCGGGCGCCTCCCCAGGTTACGGATAGGGGAACGCCTCCCAGATATGGGTAGTACCGGGAAAATCAAATACCCGGGGTGGACAAAAACCAGCTAGGGGAAGGAACCCCGAATTCCAACCAATCATGAGTGCGTATGTGAAAAACGACATACCCCAAGGGAGTAGAAATCTCCCCACTGATTCCGATCGGGTGAAAGCCCCGGTGGTCAGTGCCGGTCCC
>CAKNYM010049592.1:0-14928 GCA_932195095.1 Andricus curvator
AATACTTGTTAAAGATTAAGGATCGAAAAGTAGAATAATGCTACAAGGATGACAAATTAACGCACGCGACGAATCTCGTATTTTTATCTTCGCAGAAATTTCCATTCCACAGTTAAAATTTTTTTGTGATTTCTCAGAAATGATGTAATATTTATTCGTGTCCTTGGTTTAGATATCAAGAGTATGATTCACACTTGATTTCATAAGTTAAGCAAACATTTTGGGAAGAATTTACTGGATTCAGCGATAAGTTTAACGGAAGATTTCGGAAAAATGATTTTACTGGAAAAACATCAGACTTTGAGCTAAATATTTTTTTAATCGTCTAATAAAACAATTTAAAAGTAGGCTGATTCAACGCCATTTAAACCTGTGAACGTTTGTTATTTGAATATCTTAGAGTTAGTTTCTGCACAGATATTTAAAAATAATTCTCTTACAGCTGGCCACTTTAAACTTATGCTTGAAGAAAAAATGAAATAAATTAGCTGGAAAAGGACAGGTATTAAGTTATTTTAAAATTCAACCTAACGATAGTAGGCATTCCTAGAACATAATTGCTAGGGTATAAACTTTAGTCTCATCTTTTAAGTAAAAATTGGTTCACGCTAGATGTATTTCATTCTTACCTCATGTTTCACTTCTAAACTGTTTCTTGTTTTCAGTAATAAATTACACATTGAGAGAACTTTACATTATTTGTATTTACTCCCAGCCTTGACAGCTCACTTGACACGCATAAGTATTCAGTTTCTTGCCAGGCGTCGTTATTTCACAAGTTTTTTGTTCAGAAAGAATCTTCATTGAAAAAAATTGTCCTAAGATTCAGTTTCCAAGAGGATGGAAAAAGTGGTATTCGCTTTCTTACTACTAGGTAAAGAACTCTTTTTATAACATATAGAAAAGATTAATTATTGGAAAATTATTAAAAATGAATAAAATTAATAAACGATAAGTTGTATATTACTTCAGATGACTCGAAACTTATGTATAGATTTTATAATAAATATTAATCTTCTTGAAATAACATTTAATTTAAAATAAACAAATATTCTTTATTTTTAAAGGCATAACAGCTTTATTCTCGAACATCTTTGCCGACACGGTAAATTACTACGGAAAAATCGGTAAAAGGGTAAGTTACAATTTTTAGAACAGTTTCGTAATTGTATTCAATCTTATTCTGAAATACAATATCTGGATAGGTGAAATTTATAAAATAAAATACGCACAGAAACAATTGGTAGACTCACAAGGTGCTATCTTGTGCTACGTTATCAGGTTAAATGCATGCAAATGGAAAGATTCCATAACCAGTAAACATTTTAAGCTATTGTTCATACATGATGTTTGAAGCGGAAATTAACTCCATACTCATTTTGCGGACTCTCAAGGTGCTATCTCAATGCATTTTGCCACACTTTCAAGCCACAGTGTTCTAGCTAGCTATTAATACGTTATTTTTACGGCCATACCACGCTGAAAAAACCAGTTCTCGTCCGATCACTGAATTTAAGCAGCGTTGGGCGCGATTAGTACTTGGATGGGTGACCATTCGAGAATACTGCGTGCTGTTGGCACGTCGTGGGTGTGGTGAGCCCACACTTGTAGTTATTTACTACAAGAAACTATCCACCTAGAAACACTACCCGAATCGGGCAGTGTCACGCCTACCCTGAAAGGGAAATGGCTTAATGGTATACTAATGGTATAATTAGTAAGTTTGACTGATACATCAGCCAAAATTAATTAATTTTAATGATTCATAGCTAGAATTCAATCACTGATTGAAGTTAATCAAAATTAGTCAAAGTAGGTGCCGCGTGCCTACAAAAAAGAATTTACTCACTTGCCCTACTATAAAACCCCTTCCCATCACTTCCCCACCAGCACTTTTCCACTTATCCGTTCCCCTACTTTCCGTCCCCCCTCCCACAAAAACACTTCCCCTTCCTGTCAATCCTTCCCTTCCCCACTTACTTATCCCTCACTTCCCATCCCCTGCATCGTCTTTCATAATTTTCCCTGATTCCTACCCCATTACCCCTTGGTAGCTCCACTACTTGCCCTTCCCTCTTCATATTTGACCTCTCTTTCAGAATCATTACTTCCTGTACTTCCCCTCAAATCACTTCCTCTACTCTCCATCTCCTACTCCCGCTGTCCTCACTTCCACTACTTTTCCTCTCCACACTTCCCCTAAGTCCCCTCACCTTACTTCTCCTACTTTTTCTCTCCATCCTTTACTTCCATTCTTCCCTATCCGTCACTTCCCCTCTGATCCTACTGCTCCCCTCTCCTAGTTTCCCGCAATCCCTCTGACCTACATTGCCTCTCCTCACTGCCCCTACTTCCCACCTTTTCACTTCCCACAATACCCCTGAGAATCCCTTTGCTACTACTACCTATTAATACCACTGAACCCTCTTCACTTCCCCTATTAACCCTACTATCACTTCCCTTACTTTCCTCTCATCTACTTCCCTTACTTTTCCTACTTTTTCCTTCTCTACTTCCCTTATTTAAACATCCCTCACTTCCCCTTTCTACTCATACTCATTCCTTTACTACCCCTTCCCTCACATCACTTCACGTCCATTTCAGGACATCCCCCCCCTTGCCCTACTTCTCAATTTACTTCCTCTACTTCTGCTCATATAATTTCTGCTTACTCTATATACTCCCGCTCATTCCACCCTTATGTCCCCTCTCTTCTTCCCGTACCACCCTCCACTTTTCATACTTCCCATCCTCACACTTCTAGTACTTTCCATTTTCAAACCCGTTCTACTCACCTCACCAAAACTATCGTTACTTCTTCTCTTCTGACTTTCCCTCCTCTTGATCCCCACACGACCCACTACTTTCGCCTCCATCCTTTCTTTTCAAACTTTCCTATCCCTCATTTGCCGTCTTCTACTCATTCACACTTCCCATCGCCATGCTACCTATATTCCCCATCTCCTACTTCCCCAGTTCCACTCCATCTCCCCTTCTACGAATAACTAGCGGAAATTGTACAGAGAGTTAATATAAATTTAACATTACGCGCCAAAGAAACCTGTTAACTGAAAAACCAACTTAGCCAAAAATAATTTTCGAAAAAGTCAGGGAATTCCATTCGCAAAGAAAATTGGTCAGGGAAAAATAAGAGAATTTTTAAAATGAAGTTTTGCAGTAACGCTGGTATAATATTTTTGTTAGTAATTTATTTACCTGGTATTTCTCTTTCCTTTTTTTTGCATTGGCTTCCTCCTCAATATTATCTTTTTAGTTATACATTTTATTATTTGTTTGAAAATTCAACAGTTTTATCAAATAGTCATCCTTTTTGGTCGAAAATTCAACTGCTTTCGTAGAAAATTCACTTGATGTTTAAAATTTATATTTTGGTGTTGAAAAGTCTACTAACACCCTTTTTGGATAAATATTCCACTGTATTTTTCTGAAATATTGCTTTTTAATTAAAAAATTTATCTATTTTAGTAGAAATTCAATCTTTCTTGGATAAAATTGCAACTATTTGGTTGAAAAATTCAACAATTTTGTTCAAAAGTCATCCATTTTGGTTGAAAATTCAACTTTTTTGTTGCAAATTCAACTAGTTATTTTGTATAAGATTTACTTTTTGTCAAAAATTCATATTTTGATGTTGGATAGTCAAAATGAAATCTTTTTTGGATGAAAATTCAACTATCATTTTCTTAATTTCTCCTTTTGATTCGAAAATTCATCTGCTTTTGTAGAAATATAATTTTTATTGAATTATAATGCAACTGTTTGATTGAAAAGTAATCTTCTTTGCTTGGGGATTCAACTATTTTGTTTTAAAATTTTGATTTAACCATTTTGTTAAGAAATCATTTTTTGTTGAAGATTCATATTGTTAGCTGAAAATTCATCCCTTTCGTTAAAAGTTTAACTATTTTCCGAAAATTGATATTTTTCAATTAAAAATGCAACTAGTTAGGTGAATGTTGAACTGATGGGTTAAAATTTATTTTTTTGATTTAAGGTATATTTCTTTTTGAATTATTTTGTTCAGAATTAATTTTATGATAAAAGGAGGTGTTTCAAGTTGCTCACTACTACTACACTAACTACACGCTGCGGAACAAATTTTTTTCCAAACATTCTTTTACCAATCGTTTGGATGTCGTTTTGTCGCGTTTGGAAGCTCACTGTGGACGTTTGGACGACGAAATCATGTGAGTTATTGAATAAAAATGTCATTAGCACCATACTCGCGAGCGGCGCCTTCTCAAGTAGTTGTGACATTCTTTGGTCAGCCGTGTCCTCAAATATGATATGGGGCTGTTCAAAAAATACGTAACGCCTTTAGGGGGGTGGGGTCACCTCGAGCGTTACGCTAATGTTAAATTTACATACACTTACTGCAGAAAAAGCGTTATATAGGAGGGGGAGGGGGGGTCAAGGTTTTTAGAAAAAAAGCGTTACGTATTTTTTGAACGGTTCCTATCATGTGTCAGACATCCTGATAAGAAAATTGGTCAAAAAATCAAATTTTAGGAAGACATGCATGACTTCAGCCCTTTTTTATTCTTATGAAGCGGGGCTAAAGTTCAAATTTTCAGTTCGAAGGAGTGGAAAGTACTTTTCACTCCGTAGGAAGGAAAAAATGACGTTATACGCAAATGATGAGACATAAATCTGTTGGCACGAATTTTGCGATGATCGACAATTTGCAAAATTGCAAAACTGTGATACCTGAAATTTCCAAAACTTTCGAAAATTTTTGGATTATCTATATATATTATTCTATTTCTTACTTCTAAAATGTTTCGGTTTCGATTTCTCTGAAATCGAATCGAAGGGCCTATGACAAAGCCACCGAACGCGTTCTCGGGTTGCGGATAGAGGGTCCCTGTACCAAAGGTTTCTGTTGAATATGGTTACAATAATCAATAAGTAGTCTGGACAATCTTCAAGGGGTGGTCCCAAAGAAATTAAAACCCATGCGGAGGCGTAACAACCGTGCCGAAAGCTGAATGGCACCTGGGTGAGGTGTCTCGAACGGTGACTCTGGGATACCGGGAGACCTCTCAGAGTATGCAGTCTTATCCTTGCATGACAATGGGTTGGACAACAATGCCGACTACCCTAGATTTTTGGAAGCGAATCAAAACGCAGTCAATGCGATGGACAGGCGGAATCTCAATACTTTTGGGTGGACAGATCGACTCAATGGTGACTTGCTAGAGTGCTGCGATACAAGTATGCCCTTGAACGAGAAGGTTACATAGCACGAGTGCATGCTCTGTGGTGCGAGAAACACCCAGAGCTTACTCACTTTTCGCATCAACGTCTGCAAAACCATGCCGAACAACTCCGGAAAAGAGGCTTTGAAAGCGGACCGCCTAATCCACCGCAGGCAGAACAAGCCGGAAACAGAGAAAGAGAGGCAACACTAACACCAACCGCGGGTAGACATCCAATAGAGGAAGAGCTATGCTTCAGGACCCGGAGAAGCATCATCATCGAAGTTTTTCTCGACACCAAAGATCTGGTTGAACTGGAGGACGAGCTTCGTGGAAATTTTTTCGAAGAATCCGACCTCTGGACTATCAGTTGTGGCGTGTATAATGCAGCGAGAGGTTTGGCGAGGACAAACCGTAAAACAAAACCAACGGCTAAACATAAGACCAAAACACGAATGCATCAACTAAGCAAAAAGATAGGCCGGGCAAGACGTATTCCTCCCGTATTCAGCGTGTAATTGACTACATAACACCAGAGGGAGAATGCCCACCTGTCACTACCGAGACGATGAAAAAAGTATTAAGAGGCATGAAGAACTATTTCGCGCCGGGACAAGACGGTATCAAGACCTTCTGGTGGAAGAAGTTTTCTTCAACCCACCAGGATCTGGCTCGCATTTCCACCTCATATATGAAGTCGGAAGAGCCTATTCCGCAGTTGTTGCTGGAAGGACGCACAGTACTCCTGCCAAAGATGGGCAACTTAGCTGACCCGAAGAACTTAGCTGGCTCAAAGAAAGGCGAAGCAGGATGTCGGGAGAACTTACTCATCGATAGATGTGTCTGCAAAGACGCAGCATCCTACCAACGCTTCCTATCGCTGGCCTGGATTGATTACCGGGAAGCTTTCGATTCAACCTCCCAAATACTTATCATCTGTCTGTTGGAAAGCTTAAAGGTTCATCCGCGCATCGTGAGGTGCATAGAGAGATTGATGCCGCTTTGGAAAACCAGATTTACTATCTCATCTGGAAAACATTGTGTGACAACTAACACTGTCAATGTAAAAAATTTTAAACATTAGTTTTAGAAATTTGAATGATTTTAGAAATTTTGAACATTTCATAAAATTCAGAAATATTAGGAATTTTGATAAGCTCAAAAATTTTTAATATTTTACAAATTTTAGAAAATTTTACAAATTTCAGGAAATTTTACAAATTTCAGGAAATTTTACAAATTTCAGGAAATTTTACAAACTTCAGGAAATTTTACAAATTCTAGAAAATTTTACAAATTTTAGAAGATTTGGGATATTTTAGAAAATTAAACATTTTTTTAAATTGAGAATTTTTGATCATTTTTATAATTTCAGAAATTTTGAACATTTTAGAAATTTTGAACATCTTAGAAATTTTGAAAATTTTGAAAATCTACGGAAATTTAGATAATCTAAAAATTTTCAAATTTTTTTGAAAGTTTCGGTACCACACTTTCACGGTGAGGTAGTCGACTTTTAATTCAAATTGCGTGCTCACAGATGTATAATGTTTTATCATTTGCGTATGAAGTCAGTTTAATCCTGAAAAGGAGAACTTTAGCCCCGCTTCATCGGAATTGAAAAGCGGTGAAAATATGCATACCTTCTAAAAATTCGATTTTTGGACAAATCTTCGTGTCAGGATGTCTGACACATCATATTATATTTAAGGACACGGCTGACCAAAGAAGGTCACTACCACTTGAGAAGGCGCCGCTCGCGAGTATGGTGCTAATGACTTTTTTATTCGATAACTCACACAATTTCGTCGTCCAAACGTCAAAAGTGAGCTTCCAAATGCGACCAAATGACATCCAAACGATTGGTAAAAGAATTTTTAAAAAAATTAAAATTTGTTCCGCAGCGTGAAGTTAGCACTTCAATTTTGAAAACTCAATATCTTTTTGATCCCAGAGCGCGCGTCTTTCGGATCACGCGCTTCGCGCTCGATAATGAGTTGCCTCGCGCTCAAATATTTATTCTTTGCACTTGGATTGCTTGAATGAAACGTTACCAAGAAAATATCTTTCAGATTCCAGTATTTGTATGCATCTTTATATTCTGAATTTTCTACATAATTGAGTATAGTTAAAGATTAAATTGCTCAAAGCTCTGTAGGCTTTGATGTGCATATTCTCATTGTGACACTCGCGCTACGCGCTCGACTTTTCACAGACATTTTCGAACGTATAATTATTTTCTGAATTACCTTACAATAAAAAGGTACAATCCATTCTTCAGATATTCTTCTCCATCGTTCCTTGTTATGCTAAAAATAATATTTTTGTTTTTATATTATTTTTGGTGGATAAAACCAAATATCCTACAATTTTTCTTTTAAAATTGTTACGTATCTCGCGTTTTTTGGCGTGATATGGGATTTTTAGATTTTTGCATAACAATTTCGACAAATAAATTAAAAACAAGGAGTTCTGTCGAAAAACGGGTTAAAGAAATGTTGTGGGAATTTTTGAACTCTGAAATTTCTCTAAAAACTTTTCCTCGTATTTCGCGTCCTTTAGCTCAAAATTTGAATTTTTGATTTTATTCATAGTATTTTCGATAAATAAAATCAAAACGGCCAGTCCTATCAAAAAATGGTTTGAATTAATTTGGTAGGACTTTTTAGATTCTGGATTTTCTGAATAGTAGGTACTTTGAATAAATGAAACCAAAATGACAAGTTGTATTAAAAAATGGCGACCAGAAATTTTGTAGGACTTTTTAGAAGCTATAATTGCCTTGAAATATTTTTTTCGTATGTGGAGTCGTTTGGTTTAAAATTTGAATTTTGGATTTTCCCATATTATTTTCAATAAATAAAACTGAAATTGAAAGTACTATTAAAAACGGTTAGAAGAAGTCTTGTAGGACTCTTTGATAGCCGCAATTCATCGCTCAAACTTTTTTCTGTATCTCACGTCATTTGGCTCAAAATTTGAATTTTCTTTGTTTTTCATAGTATTTTCGATAAATAAAATCGAAATGACAAGTCCTACCAAAAAATAGTTTCGGAATTTTTTTTAGAAATTTTCAAACGATATAATTACTTTCTGGAGCTTTTTCCCATATTTTGCGTCGCTTTGCTCAAAATGTGAATTTTCGATTTTTTTCATAGTATTTTCGAAAAGCAAAACAAAAATATCAAGTCTTTTAAGAAAATGGTTGCCAAAAAAAGTATAGGCCTTTTGAAAAGCTACAATTCTTTTTTTTAACTGTTTCACTTATCTGTCGTTACTTGGCTTAAAATTAGAATTTTCGACTTACTCATTTTCTATGCACAATATCAAAAAAAGAGTCCTATAAAAAAATAGTTAGAACGAAAATTGTAGATATTTTGATGATACTTAATTCATCTTCTATACTTTTTCACCATCTGTCGTCCTGTGGCGTAAAAATTGAATGTTCGATTTTTGGATAGCATGTTCGATGGACGAAACCATAACTACTGGTCAAAGAATGCTGGTTAACGAACACTTTCTTTCTTTTAGGCCCTAAAAAAGTTTGCCAATGCTTGATTTATTTCGTTTATTTTTTCGGGAGTTATCGCGTTTACGGACGAACGGACAGACGAACAGACATACATACAGGCCGACAGACAGATAGGCAAACGCCATCGCCAAAACTTGATTTTCGGCATTATCGGCAGATAATTTTAAGAATAAAATTTCATGGGTATTAAAAACAAGCTTCATATAGCGATCAAGAATCGACTTTTCACTTTTTTATAAAAATAAGAACTCTTTCTCCCGAGATATAGAGATGCTGAATAAAAATAAAAAATGTTTAATCCAAAAACTGTATTCTGTCCCAAGAAAATCAGAATTAAACGTCGCGATATCACAGTGTGACAGACATTTCCTTCTAAAAATCTGAAAAAATTTGACAATATATTTTTTTCCATTGAATTATAATAACTTCAAGATTTGTCAATGCTGAAAGGTTAACAAAATTATTACTACTTCAAGACATTAACTAAACTTCAACTGAAATTTTATTTAAATTTAAAAATAATTATTGTTCGAAAAAATGGGATGTCGAAAACATCCTTCTGCTACAATGTGTATTTTATTTTATTTTTTTAAATTTGATATTCAATAAAAATATCAGTCATCTAGTTCAGTAATGCCAATCTTCCAATAGTATTTATAATAATTGAAATGATATTTATTTCAGAATGGTTTGAACCGCCTTGTGTGTAAAACTATATGCCGTGTAAGTAAACTGAATTTACAGTAGACTTTCTTATACTTGACAACGATTGGTTTTTCCAAAAATTGTAAACTAGAAACAACTATGTTTTCAGGACTCTGGCAAGAACCCGATTTGTTCATATAATTCTGGACGCTACATAACTTACAGTAGACAGACATATGATTGCCTCAGAAAGAACTGCGGAGGAGGTAATTTTATGAATAATTTAAAATAACGCTTTTACAAATTGTTCACTATTAAACGCTTCAAATTATATATTTATTACCTTCGAACGTTTTCAAAATGAATTTTTTTATATTTAAAAGATTTAATATGAAGTATTTCAATTCCGGGAATTTATTTAGGTTCCAAATATGTACAATAAATATTGATAACTGTTCCAGGTGGAAATTATATACGTAGCGGTCCATGTTATTATTCCGTTCATACTCATTATTATTATGAACCTTAATAACTATTTCAAGTGGACAGTTCATACATGTGGAACAATGTGATCAGCAATTTCATTCTCAGTTTGTATCTTATTCCCAATTCATGGTTTGGTGCTGAATATAAATACAGGAAACATATTTTTATCTACTACAATATAATAAAATGTTTCTGCATCTGCGAAATTTAAATAACGTCGCACAGTGGGAAAAAAATGACATTTTTGGTTAAAAATAACGTACCACCCACAAATTTCCACCGATTTTAACAAGACAATTTTGAGAAAAAAGCTGATAAGATTTCTAAGAGAGTTGTCGAGCCTGATTTTTGAATTAGGCTTTCAATTTTTTTATAAATAAACAAATATGGCGAAAAAAATGGCAATTTTTTCTATTTGACGTTCCCGGTGCTCTTCAATAACAGGAAAATTATTGAAATCGCCTAAGTTTCACATAATAACATTGAATAAAGATGTTCCAATATTATATAATAAACAAACAAAAATTGTTATTAACAAATTATTTGTTGAAAGAATGTTTTCTTGAAAATATTATTGTTAATATCATAAACAAATTTAATAAACAAATGCATTAATCAGGCATTTTACGACAGAAAAATTCGTTCTTTTCGATGTCAATTTTTTCAATTAGGAACATTAAGATAATTTTAGCAAAATTCATAATTTGTTGATTGCTCTTATGATTTTTTAAACAAATTTAATAAACAAATGCATTATTTGGGTATCTGTTGGCAGAAAAAATCTTTTTTTCTTCAATGCCAGTCCTTTCAATTGGAAACTTCATGACAATGTCAGCAACATTCCTAATTAGTTATTAAATTTATTCATTTTTTAAAACATATTAATTAGAAAAATGCATTCATCAGGCATTTGTCCACAGAAAAATTCGTGTTTTTCGATGTTAACTTTTTCAATTAGGAACTTTATGATAATTTCAGCGAAATTCATAATTTTTTGATCTAATTTATGATTTTTTCAAACAAAATAATGAACAAATGCATTATCGGGGCATTTGTCGAAGAAAAAATTCTAAGAAACTCAAACTGAAAGGACTAAGATTGAAAGAAAAAAACTTTTTTATCGAAAAATACCCAAATAATGCATATGTTTATTAAAATTGTTTGAAACATCATAGGAATTATCAACTAAGTATGAGTGTTAATGAAATTATCATTAAGTTCCCAATTAAAAAGACTGACATTGAAAACAACGAATTTTAACGTCCACAGATGCCCGAATAATGCATTAATTTGTTAAATTTATTTTAAAAAATCATAAAATTGATCAAAAAATCATAAATGTTGCTGAAGTTTTCAAGCAGTTCCCAACTGATAGGACTGGCATTGAAAAAAACGAATTTTAACTTTAAAAATAACTTTTAAAAAACGTAAAATTATAGAAAATCGTAGAAAACATTCTTTCAACAAATAATTTTTTTTATAAAATTTGTGTTTTGTTTATTACATCATATTGGAACATCTTTAACTAATGTTACTCTATTAAACTTAGGCGATTTCAACAATTTTCCTGTTATTGAAGACACCGAGAACGTTAAATAGAAAAAATTGCCATTTTTTTCGGCATATTTGTTTATTTATGAAAAAATTGAAAGCTTAATTCTAAAATCAGGCTCGACAACTCTCTTAGAAATCTTATCAGCTTTTTTCCAAAATTTTTGTGTCAAAATCGGTCAAAATTTGTGGGCGGTACGTTATTTTAAACCAAAAAAGTCATTTTTTCCCACAGTGCGTCGCTTGACTGCAATTTTAGACTTTTCAACCAGAAAAATACATGTATAAACATGTAATCTACGAAATAAAAAACTCCACTGCGATAATTTCCAATAGTTAATAATTTTCCTCCCTTTCATTTTTAATTAGAATTAGTGCTAACTCAATTATGGCTTTACTAACTAGTATAATAATTGAGCACTGTTTAGTATTGAGTATGGTTTGTCACCAATGATAAAAATTCTTCTGCACAAATTAAAGTTATCAATATAAATTTAGAAAAATTTGTATATTAAATATCTACGTTTGAGGAAAATTGATCTTTTTAATAATCCTACAAATTGAAAACAATGTTTGGGATTTCATAACATGTTCGTAACATAGAGAAATATTTGAACTTTCAGTTTTTTTGCAATATCTTCTCACAAAATTGTCCAACTTTATATTGCCCTGGTTCATAAATCTCAAGATTTTATTATAATATGTTTAACTATTACTATACATTAATATTCTTAACAATAGTATTATTATAAACAATGGTAGGTGATTTTTGAATGATTTTGGATATTTATTAAGTGATTTTCGTTTTTAATACAATTCAAAGTAATATACAAACATAAAAAAACAAAACTAAATATATTAATTACTGTCATAAAATTGCAGTGATGCTTTAGTGAACTGCAATAGTCACTAAATGACAATTTCATGATTGTTACAAACACTTTTTATAAACAAAAAAGGAGTTTAAGCAATTTTTAAAAGTTTTGTTGTGGTTGCCAATATTGCATTAATAATTTTCGGTGTTATTGAAGGTGTATAGCCGAATAATTTAAATTCAGCACATATTAATATATAATTGTAAATGTTCAAGAGAATTTAGATATTTACGGCTGCAAAAAGTTTGAAGATTCAACAATTTTTTTGTCTTTATCCATCACTTCGCCAAGTGTTAAAACCTCTGTACCGTGGTATGTTGCATAACATCTTTAAGATCCAATACCTTTAACATTTCTCTAGAGTTTAATAGACTTTCAAATATTTTTTCAAAAAATAGGTTCATGCAAACGGTTGCTAGATTATAATGGAAAAGGCTATCCGATTTTATTTCATGGTAAACAACTTTTTATATGGTTTGTGAAAAATAATTTAGAATATAATTAATTTAATTTAATTTATTTTTTCAAAGTTTGCAACCAGTTTTTGTGGCGTATATGAGTGCATTTGAAGGCGAATAACTACACCTTCGTAATTTTTAATTTCATATTACTGTCGAAGATTTGCAACCTACGTTACACTGCCCCCCTTCCCAAGAAAATCGCGGAAAATTTTTTTTGGTGGCATATTTTAGCGCATTTGAAATTATGATGAAGACTAATGGTGAATTTAAAAAAATATTATTATTTTAGACAAATCGCCCCCACCCCATTCGAATCGCCGATTACTCGCTTATCAATGTAGCGTAAGAGTTTTGCTTGACGACGCATATCGGCGCGTTTGAAGTTCTTCAAGGTCATGCAATCTTAATTTTGAGTTTGTAAATGTGTGAAACTAGCGCAAAACAACTTGAAAACAATGAAACTGCAATTTGCGTTAAATTGAGAAAACAAACTTGTAATTTGGTTGTTATATTAAGTGCGGTAGGCAGGGTGAGTATAATACAATTGTATAGGTTATCCTTCAACGCAAGAGTATTTGTCGCGGAAGCGTAAAAATCAAACTTATTGGGAGATAAAAAGTGCAATGGTTTTAGATAATTCAAATACATTTTTTCTGAAAATAAAAATTCATCTGGTGAATTGTTATTGTTTATTAAATTAATAAGTCGTAATTGAAATATTGAGAAATAGCTCATTCTCAAATCTTTCAAGAGTAATGTTTATTTATAATTATTCACGGGGAAAATAATAAATGCTAATAAATAATTAATCAAAATAGAATTCATTTGAATGATAACATAATATAACTTGTCTTTATAGAAGTTAAATTTATGTATTATTTTTCGACTGTGAAATAAAGTTGATGGTTGTTTGCGACATCGTGGTATGGAATTGTTGTATTTGTATTTTCATTGCTTACAATTTTAAAAACAATTCTTTGTTTATTTCGAATATTTTAGTTTCATTCACAGAAATTGTAACATCGATTTTCAGAAAAAAGAAAGAGATTATAAGGATTTTCAAAATTACCGTTATCAGCAAATACAACAATTCCACATCAGGTTGTCGCAAGCAACCACAAGGAAAAAATTTATCCGTAAAAAATTCACGAACTAGTAGCTAGGTCTCGGATATGAGAAAAATTCATCGGATATTGATGTATTTTCGTAAATAATTTGCGAACTTCGAGAAAGAATTTACGAACTCGATGTGAAAATTCTAAAACGGTTCATCACTTCTCACGTGAATAATTACAAAAATATTACGAGTGATTGGAAAAAGATTCTCAGTGCACTCACGAGCTTGCCCGCCAAATCTGGGAACTGGGAAGTAGGTTCGCCTGCCGTGGCCCGCACACACGCTCACCCAAATGCGCGATGCGTGTGTGCGCTCGTATGTGTACTTCGAGTTCTTCGAATGAGTGGCTAGAAGTTTTATAATACATATTTTGTTTGGACTCGATGGCTGCTCGTGTTTACGCACTCCTGGTTTATATGTTTAGAAAACTGGTGAGTCAGCAGTCTTTGAGGTTTTCGAATCCTCTGAGTTGCGAACTTATAAATTAATAGAAATTAAATCGCACAAATAAAATTTTTCCTCTTTATGTTTCAGTCTGAAATTTTCAGGAACTGTTTGTGATAAAACTCCAAAATTGATCCATACATTTCTCATAGAAATAAGGATGTAACGTTTAATTTTCTTATCTCGTATCGGAGACCTAGCTACAAGTTCGTGACTTTTTTACGGATAAATTTTTTCCGTGTGTTCTCTATCGTTTATCAGGTTTCGATAGTTTTTAAATGTTTTAAATCTTTAACGAAAAAAAGTAAAGAGTACTCTTATAAATAAGTAAAATTTATTAATTTGTTTTACATATTTTAAATTGTTGTTTTGGAAAAGTTATTTCACATTTAAAACTGAGTAGTTATCAACGCATTTTTGTACTTGACTTTTCTTTATTGTTTAGTACTTTTGGATCGTTATTAAATGTTTTGAATGTGTAAAGGCAAAGAGTATTGAGCACTTTTGTCTTCGATTCGCTAACTTCCAAGCCAATCTCTTTGGCTTTTGCAATCAAGATTTCTGCATTTTTAGCTACCGTTTCTTTATCATCCCCCAG